>JAPYZF010000249.1:0-178150 GCA_030523045.1 Meteorus cinctellus | reverse complement strand
GAACAATGAACTGTGAAATTCTCCCACAAAATCTTTCGATTTCATATTGTTAGAATTAATGAATAAGATAGTGTGGCATGAATAGTCAATCAATTTATAATTCTCGAATTCATAATATCTCAAAGGAAATATATGATCACATAGGAGATTCTACTTGCGTTTGTTCACAATTATATGATGAAATTAAATATTCGCTTATATTTGATTACATTCCATTTATTTGATAATATTCATTGGTAATATAAGAAAAGGTATGCATTCTGCAAACAGATACATTATATTCGAGGAACATATACAAAACACGATGTTAATCAATACAAATCTAATAAAAAACCATAGCTTACTTCTATTGCAATCACGTGTCTCGTGTATCTTAATTTCCATTCAGTTGAAACTGTAGGGAAATCGAGGCAAGAAGTTTCATCAGAAGCATTTTGAGTCTCATGAGTTCTTCAGTAGGATATTTGGTATCACGTTGATAAGCATTCATAAAATTCGACATGATTTTCAAATACGAATGGATTTCTGCGATATTCATGCAAAAATATAATTCAATTACAGCATAGTAATTACAAACGACCATTTGATAATAGTTGCGATTGGCAATTTTCAATTATTGTTACCACGCAATTGTCAAACTGAGAATTAACAGATTCTAATGCGACTTTTATCAAAAATTGCGTTCCTTATTCGAGATCAAATAATTATCGAATCCTTTCTCAGTTTGATGAAAAACAAAATTCCACACTAAAATTATTACAGTTGACTGCAATTCTTCTGCAGGCAGAAAATTCGGTCCAAGAAAATAAAGCAGTTGAAGATGAAAGTGTATTCGAACTGTGAACACGCACTAACCCAATAATCTGTACGCTCTTCCTTTGTTTGAACTTGAATAACTTTTTCAGCTTTTAATTTCAATCAACTCATCCAATTATGGTTGAATTGGATGATATATACATATTATAAAAGAAAATTATTCATCAATGAAAGAGGTCATAATGATTACCGTAAATTGGAAAGAAGTCTCGTTGCATACATTAACATACGCCGAAGCTCACCGCTTTGTGTTGACATCAAGACTGAAACACAATGCAATACGGCACTAAGCTAGTGGCGCTCAAAACTTCACACTCTTTCTTCCACTGTTCCTGATTCGGGGTCGATATTTTTCAAATCGATTCATCTGCTGCGTCATCCATCTCTCAGCCAATGAAATGACCTGTGAACCGACTCTGTGGCGCTCATGACCGTGTTGTACCATTTTCTTATAAAACAAACAGCCGCAACGAATTTTTATACGATTTTCTGGTGTGTTGAAGTACGCATCCTGAGACCAATTTCATGCATCGGAAATTCCTTCAAATTATAAGTTTGAATATTATAAAACACTCAAAAACAGAATTTTAAATCGTAAACAATATACGAAAATAATTAATACAACATAAACATTAGAAGACATATGTCGTAAGTATGAAAATCAATCAGTATTCTATTTTACTGGTTTTTGCATAAGGCGGTTATTCTTTTTCATTTGAGTGTTTTCAAAGATATTTCGGGAGCTCAGTTGCTAGTTTTTCTGTCAGTTTGTATTACAGAAAACCTTCATTTTTATTATTTTATCAATTATATGAACTCGGAATTTTTTTTTTTTCTTGGGAATCCATAAAAATAATTTTTGGTCTCTATTATAATGACATTATATTAGCATTCTAATATTTTTCCACCTGGGTTGATATTCATGATGGACTTCTGGATCTGAGTACAATGAACCTCTATTGTGCACCGTTTATTACAGTTTCGATTGCAGTTTCAATCAACATCTTTCTATACACTCGGACCCTCTCTCCAAGAGCATAAAATTAATTTCCAATTCAATCAATGTGAATAATTATTCGTGCTACTGCCGTAAAACTTGTATGATTGGTAACTAACATCAATTATATATATTTCCATTCATTTCTGTATCAATAATTGAATGAATGTTGAATGAAAATTGTCGATGCAATGATTCATTCGATGTGAAACTCGTACAATGAGATCTCACGAGATCATATAGAAAAACTTCGGCTCCTTCTGTCTTGTGCATTGGTGAGCAATATTTCCTTACATTTTCCAAATTGAATGAATGAGTGTGAGGGTACAATGGCAAAATAATATTTAGAGGTGCATACCGTTTCATATATGGGTATCCAAATCAAACAATTGTATTATTACATATGCTGTATTCAAAAATTTCTGTACAAAATTTTGTAAGAAAGTAGAATATCATGACCCTTCTTTTTTTCTTTGCAAGTTAGATACGTATTGGTTCCTCACGATGGTATTTTCACTAGGCACGTGGCAGAATATATTTCTGGGAACAATTTATTGATGAGAGATAAGATTGTTGAGAGGTGGGTCAAAACTGGGCCAATTGCATAATTGTCTAATCGTATATGATTACACAATTTTATAACAATTATTTTTCTTTGACATTATTGTAGGACTAATGACATTTGATACTGACTGACTGTGAGCGTCAAAGTCTGTATGTTTGCAAAATCGAAAGTGACAGTATCTTTCATGCATTAGGGGCAGGTGACATTACTTGTGAAAATTGTAAGAAAATAATTCCATACGAACGACAACACAGGTAATTCCAACTCATATATCAATAATATTAAGTCACGTAGAATTTCATATTCTCAACTTTCAATTTATATTACGTTCGAAAAATACCTTAAAGTGTCCTGATTAATGTGTAGAAGGTTCTATGTAGATATCCGAAATATTTCTGGCGTGATATCGTTTGTAAGGAAGGAATAATCTGACAGGTATTCAACGGGTCCTATTAAAGAAATCATAATCTTTATTCGAAATTTCCCCTCGTCACAATCATTCCTCTTCGATCATAATCATCTGCAAGATTCATAATCATAATTTTCTTTCTCTCTGTGTGTAGACGGAGTGATGAAAAAACCCGCAAAATGAATACCACATATGCTACTGTTTGGGCATGGATCTGTGCCTGCGTGCATACTTGGATACGCGCATGTATGAGTGCATACTCAAAAGCCACGAAATGTATCCGGCGGTGTCGAGGATCGACAGTTCCTGTTCAGCATCAAAGGAAAAGTCCAGAATTAAAATCGATGCAACAAGTAATTCCAACTGATCTCACCAGATTCATCAATATTTTTGTTCCATAATTTTTCGAAATTTAATTATATGAAGTCACCAATATCCAAACCAATTCATAAGTAATCGGTGATTGAGTATGTGAGAACTGATGGGACAAAAATCATCGAATGAAGCTGGTGATGAACATGAATGTGGCCGAAATGTAGATTGATAGTTTACTCGTATTAATTTTTCCAGGAAGTAACGACATGTAGTGAACGAGTAGAGGAAACTTCTGAGACTGTGGAAGTGGTGTTCATTCATGGCGGGGGTGATAATTATCTTGGAGGATGTGATCAGTCACCTGAATATTCCCCAGGTGTCGAATCAAATGACAAAACCTATGACATCAAGATGTCAAACCAACAAGATGCAAACATATGCCAAAGAGTACCGATAAAGCTCAAAAACTTCATCCAGCAAACCGAAGCTCTCGATTCACTCAACAACCAATGCTACCAGGTAAGAATATTCAGTGCACTTGAATCAAGCACCGACTTCTACATTCCTCTCGGCTCCGCTAGCAGTCGCTTTAATATAATAGTTGTTACCAATTATATCATTATAGAAATCACAGTGCTCGGATAAAGTATGTCAAGGTAGTGTGATGAGTTTGCCGTTTCATGGTACTAATCCGAGGAAAAAAGAAGATATTCTGGCGCATGCAAAAGATTTCTTGGAGCAGTACTATACGTCGAATGGGAGGTATTAATTTAGCAAATCAAAAACTTGGATTATCGATAAGATTTGATATATGTTCGATGTTGCAAAGTAGCCGGAATGAAGATCTATACTTGTCTCGATGGAAATGTGTGCAACAGGATGTACTTGCAACTGGTACTTATCAACTAAATGAATCGGAATTGATATTTGGTGCCAAACTAGCATGGAGAAATGCTGCACGTTGCATAGGCCGTATTCAATGGAGTAAACTCCAAATGTTTGACTGTCGGAGCGTCACTACTACAAGCGAAATGTTTGAAGCGATATGCAATCATATCAAATATAGTACTAATGGGGGTAACATAAGGTAGTGGCCATTGGTGGGTGTTATTGATGACGTGTATATATTGAATATATGGCAAAATTATTTTTCTCAGGTCTGCCATAACGATCTTCCCGCAGCGCACTGATGGTAAACACGATTATCTTGTGTGGAATCAACAACTTTTTGGCTATGCCGGGTACCTGAATGAAGATGGAACAATCTTGGGTGATCCGATTAATGTTGAATTTACTAGTGTAAGTCAATACATGCATTTAGCGATACACATGTCTTCTCGAGATTCTCTTGATTTTTCTCGAGAAGACCATGCTTCACAAAATTATAATAAGGAATTGTTTATGCGAGTTTATTATTTATAAAAAAAACTATTAAATTTCTTGGCAGATATGTTTCGAATTGGGATGGCGTGGCCCACGTTCTGGCGTCCGTACCAGATTCGATATTCTTCCTTTAGTATTATCAGCTAATGGCGATGATCCAGATTGTTTTGATATCCCTGAAGAACTTGTGCTGGAAGTTCCAATCAAACATCCAACGTGAGTACTGCTACTTTTCAAATTCTCTAAATCACAATCAATTCCTGAACACGTTACCTGTACAATTATTAAAATCAGGTATGAGTGGTTCGAGGATCTACAACTGAAATGGTTTGCTCTCCCAGCGGTCTCATCTATGGTTTTCGATTGTGGTGGATTAGAATTTACTGCAGCACCATTCAGTGGGTGGTATATGAGCACTGAAATAGGTTCACGAAATCTCTGCGATGCTACTCGGTATAATCTTCTCGAGGTATATGACTTTGACGTTCATTATCTTTGTTATATGGAACATGCGAATGAAAATCCCACTCATCTTGAATATATATGCTGTAGACAATAGCTGTTCATATGGGATTGGATACCCGTACGCATATGACTCTATGGAAGGATAAAGCAATGGTAGAAGCGAATGTAGCGGTACTCCACAGTTTTCATGTAAGTGTACATCCGCTCGTCATTTTGGGATGTTGTGATTCATTTTTCCTCTAGACCATTTAAACATTCAGGTTGCAAATGTGACTATAATGGACCATCATACTGTCTCTGAGAGCTTTATGAGACATTACGAGAATGAAATGAAAGTGCGAAGAGGTTGTCCTGCCGATTGGGTATGGATTGTTCCACCGATGTCTGGATCAGCTACTCCAGTATTTCATCAAGAAATGGCGTTGTATCATTTGAAACCATCATATAACGCTCAGGGTGTGGCATGGAAAACCCACGATTGGAAACGGAGACACAATCAGGAACGCGCAAGTGAGAAACGAACGCGAAAGTTCCATTTCAAGCAGATTGCATGGTGATTCATTCAGTATTTTTCATGTAAAGTGTCATTATCCTCATTTTATTACACTTGAGAATTGATCGGGACATTTCAACATTATAGGGCCGTCAAATTTGCATTGGATCTCTGGCGTCGAGTATTTTCTCGCCGGATTAAAGTGACCGTGTTGTTCGCAACAGAAACAGGAACATCACATATGTATGCTAAAAAGTTGGGAGAATTACTTGACCGTACATTTCACTCTCGGGTTCTTTGTATGGATCAATACAACATAAATGATATTGAACATGAAACCGTTATTCTTATTATCACATCTACCTCTGGTAATGGTGATCCGCCGGAAAATGGTAAACTTTTCGTCCATAATCTTGACGCAATGGCATCGAACACGATTCACAAAACTGACGATTCAAAGATGAGGTTGATACGATACATAATGATGTATATATATAAGAATTATTATTCAGTAATTTATATAATTTGCTCGTTTTACATAGTCTGCCAACTACTACATCAGTTGTGACAAGAGACAGCCAAATCGAAGGAGGGATCTTCACAGAACGTCCGAAGGAAAATTCATGTATACCCTTGCGAAATGTGCGATTTGCAGTATTCGCATTAGGTTCGTCGGCTTACCCAAATTTTTGCGCCTTTGGGCGTTACATTGATAATTTACTCAGTGTATTGGGCGGTAAACGTATGTTGCCTATGGCTGAAGGTGACGAAATACGTGGACAGGCACAGGCTTTTCGTCAATGGACAACAGACCTATTCGCTGTGGCTTGTGAAACATTTCATTTTGACAATGATGGTGTACTCGGGGAAGATGCACTTTCCCTTCATTGTAAAACACTCCCAGAATCATCTGTGCGCTTTGTTGGAGCTGATTCTCAACCAATTGCGATCGGTATAATTGTGCAGAATTTTACAGCAATTGCACCGGTTTCTCAATTTTTCTCATGTTCATTTTATGATCTTATAGCCTTAAGTAAACGGTGCAATCGAACTGTGTCAACATGTAATGTGCTCAGAAGAAGTAAATTAACGGTGGAAAATTCTGGGTAAATAGCCAATCACTTTTTCTGATTCATAAACTTTTGCGATTTTTCAAATCTATCTGTTATTGTTTCAATGTTTCGCTGCATTAGAGTCTCTACGATTCTGTTGGAGCTCAATAATTTTTCTATGACCGACGTTGTTTACGATCCTGGGGACCATTTGGGTATATTTGCATGTAACGAACTTGAGCTAGTTGAAGGAATCCTTGCTAGCATACAACCTACAATAGATTTCGACACTCCAGTGGAGCTTCAGATGCTGCAAAAAATTCATACTCCTAATGGTAAACGTTTCTATAGAGAAAGCAATGCGATCAAATAAATTGCAACGGTAACGTTAAAGGCACAATCCACATATTCATCTCTTCCATCATCGTCTTAGGTGTTAAGGAGTGTTGGGTACCAGCCGTTGAATTTCCGACAAGTTCATTGAGAACCCAATTCCTGAGATTTCTGGACATCACAACTCCACCCGCACCGAATCTTCTACAATACTTCGCGTCTATTGCGACTGATACCAATGAGAAGACTAAGCTGAATTTACTAGCGACTGTGAGTCATACTAATTTCCAAAATAAATTTTGTTGTCATGAAGTGAAGTTGATTGAATGCTATTAGGATTTAGAGGCTTACGACAATTGGAAACAATGGGACCATCCCAATTTATTAGAAGTGCTACGCGAATTTCCTTCGGTGAAGCCTTATGCTCCATTATTAATTTATCTTTTAAAGCCACTCCAACCGAGATTTTATAGCATATCTTCCTCGCCTCTTGTTTGTAATGGTGAAATACATCTGACTATCGCCGTTGCCCAATACAAATCCCAAGGTATGATGCACACATTACTAGCAGAATTGCCTTAACGAGATATTCAGCGCTCGTTGTTCCTTTTTCTGCAGGCGGTACGGGGCCGATTCACTATGGTGTGTGCTCCAATTATCTCAATAATGTACCTCAGAACGAACACTTGTATGTGTTTGTGCGCAGGTAAGTTAATCCTGCTGCATCTATTCATACATTCATTAATTCCCCCAATTTTTCTATATCGGAGAAAAAATGTTGTTTCTATAACCAATCACTAATTTCTTCTAATATTTCTCAGCGCACCGGGTTTTCACATGCCAAAAAATGATGAAGTTCCGATGATTCTAGTTGGACCTGGCACAGGAATTGCACCATTCAGAGGATTCTGGCAGCATCGTTATGGTAAAATGAAAGTAAATGCTCGTAAGTTATCAATTCCTGTCGATTAAATATGATCTGACGATTCATTTACTGATTATCTAACAGAAAACGAATATACATTAATAGAACAAAGATATGGTGACATATGGCTATTTCATGGTTGTCGTCACAAAGTTAATGACCTCTATAGTCAAGAGAAACAGGAAATGCTTGCGACTAAAGTTTTGAAAAAATCATTCCTTGCGGTATCTCGAGAGAGTGGAGAGAAGAAAACATATGTACAGAATCTGATGCTGACAGAAAGTTCGCAAATATATAATATGCTGGTACATGCAGGCGGTCACTTCTATGTGTGTGGCGATTGCACAATGGCTGAAGACGTTTATCGAACATTGAAACACATCATTTGCACAGAAGGGCAAATGTTGCATGAAGAGGTTGATTCTTACTTGCATTCTATGAAGGTAACTACGTCACATATTGTGATCAGAATACAAATGTATCAATTTATATCTTATGGATATATGTTATGAACATTTATCATGGTATTCTAGGATCAAAATAGGTATCATGAGGACATTTTTACTAGAACTATTCTTACAACATGAAAAGGCCATCACTTGTGTAGTTCTACTAGGAGCGGAATTACACAATTGGGTACGGGTCGAGTTTGATATGGCCAAGTTGTATCGGAACCACTTATTTGCATATTTTATCTGAAATGTTATCGGATGAAAAAACTCCAACACGATTTATCGATCCTTCTCCCGATCATGTACAGTGAGATTTTGTGTATGAAAACAGACACCTCCATAGACAAGTGACAAAATTGTCTTTATAAATTTATATAATAAGGTTAATGAATATTGTGGTTTTAACGTAAGCGTGTGATGGATAAATAATCAATAATCTACGCTTTTGATATAACGCAGAGAAATCGACATTTTTGTATGTTATAATATTGGTAATAATTTTATATAAATGACTCTATTGAACATTTGTGTATATTAATTCCATGAAAACTTGTGAAAAATGACTATCCTTTTATGCAACGACTCGAGGTATACCTAAGATATATAAATGTAAGATATATATATATATAAGATATAATCCGTAATAACTGTTACTCAAATGTAGAATCAGAAATGAGAATCTAAACATGCTTTTCAGTGTTACGTGTATGAATAAAATACTATGTAGTTAAATATCTGTTCAGTCCTTTTTTATATATTTCTATCACAAGTCAGAGAAAGAGAAAGGTCATTCGAGTCAATTTACTCTCTGGTGTAAACACACGTCAACATTTATACCTTCGTTTTGGCGCGCATTTATTCCCATGACGCGCATGCGTCACAACCATAGCGAATTTTGGTGGTCTCACACGCATTTTTTTGAATTGCCGCGTAAGTTCAAGTTCATAGAACTACTCATCGCACGGCGTAGTCGTCAGTTTGGTTGAACCGTTGAACCAATCTGAAATTCTGAAGTAGGATTCGCGTAATGATGCCTAAACATTGTGGAAGGAGAAATAAGTCGAGGTCCACCGACATTTTCACAAATCCTCTCTTCGGCATTCTTCGGCTTTAGAGACAACATTTGAAAAAGTTGGGTAAGAATATGCGCCGGCAAGTAACCTAAAAAATCCAACGACGTGAAACGAATGTGTATTTCCTATTTTAGGCTGAAAGATGAATCAAGTAACTCTTCCACCAGCACCTAATTGGTATCTCAGTTCTATCCTTACTTGT
Organism: Meteorus cinctellus; assembly: GCA_030523045.1. NCBI lineage: Eukaryota > Metazoa > Arthropoda > Insecta > Hymenoptera > Braconidae > Meteorus > Meteorus cinctellus. The sequence continues at coordinate 168,670 of JAPYZF010000249.1, read as the reverse complement.
GCGAATGATGGAACTGTGGCGTGGGGTTCGAAAAATGCTATTGTGATAGCCAAACATGTGGGAGAGGCTAAAACACTCGATTACTCGATTATTCCCAATGCTCATTTGCAGAAGGTCAATTCTTTGGCTTTCTCGCCAGAATATGGAGCGACTGGAAAAAATTTACTTGTTTCTGGTGGTGATGAACACATCATTAGAATATGGGACTTGGATAACATGACTGCAGTGTTATCACAATGTTATTCAGACGTGAGTACATAAACTTTCGAATTTTTCGTTTGAATATTTGTCTTGCATCTACAGTAACATATAATTGTACTTTTATCTTTCCAGGTGAAGCAAAAAGTGGCTGATGTAGACTGGTCTAGGATTGACCCAACTTTGGTTTGTTGTATCAGCACTGAAGGATCATTAATTGCTTGGAATACCACATACAGTGTTTGTCGAACAATTCCTCTCGGAAAGATGACAGCAACTTGCATCGCTTGCTGTCCACATAGATCAAGCATCGTCGCAGTTGGAACGAAAAGTGGTTTGGTATATGTGATCAATTTGCAAGGCAGCGGGAATATCACATATAAAATGCGAGGGCACGATACTGAGGTCTCTAGCCTGTCTTGGTGTCCCTCTGATGAGAGCGTCTTCAATGAGTCAATTAGTAAAGACTTACTTCTCGCATCAGGTGCAAAAGATAAAACAATATTTATATGGAGGGCTGGTGGTGATGGAAGATATGAGATGCAATTGGCGTTACCTAACAGTCCATTAGATTCTCATCAACATAGAGCAAAACTTGGAGCATCTGCCGGGAATTTCACAGTCGTCTGTTGGTTAGAGCCCAAATATTTACTTGTAAGTTCAATTTACGGCGAACTGATATGTGTAGATTTATCAGTATCGCTGAAAAAACCCACATGGGTTCTGATTCAAGGGAGTCATGGGCGCGGGCTGTTTTCAATTGCCAATGTACCGATGAATATCAATGGTACGGATAATTGGAGGAACAGTACCAAATCGGAAATTTGGACAACCGCACAAGATCGTCAGTTGATTCATACCATAATTGAAGACGGCAAGTCCAAAACAGATTGCAGCATACCAACTAATGGTGGATTTATCTATTGCATCGCTGCATGTCCACTAGACACATCAAGAATCGCTTATGGAGGGGGTGATGCGTTATTGAGACTGTGGAACCTATCCGAGCCACATGAAAAAACATTTGATATAACGAGTTTATGGCAAAAAATAATGGGCAGAGTTACGGCTATTTCCTGGCATCCAGAGCAAGAAAATCTTCTAGCTTTTGGTACAAGTGAAGGTCGGGTTGGTATTTATGATACGAATAATGTCAATAATTCGCCCGTTCTCTTTCGGCATCATCATCGAAGAACAGTTTATTCACTTGGTTGGGCCAAAAATTCATCGAATAAAAATTGGTCTCTATTCTCATGTGGGGATCACGAGCTTGTTTTCTATAAACATGAAAAACCAACTGCGGAACCGACGGTTTTGGTAAAAAAAGACTGTACGGAATTTTGTTGGAAGCCAGATCTATCGTGCATGGCTATAGGCTATGAAGACGGATCGATCTCATTCGTCAACAACAAACTAGAGGTTTTGGGCCGAAGGATATTCCATTTGAAGAAAGCAATCCAATGTCTCGCATGGCATCCGGATAGTACTGCGACAGACTCGAAATATTCAGCATTGAGACATTATTTGGCTGTTTCGACTAATGATAACATTATTACGATCTTCGACATGACAAACTTGACGGATGAATTTGATGTGCCAACGGCAACTAATGGTGACGCAATAATGAATGGCACCGATGAAACTGCGACGAAGCGTACTACCAGAAACAGTACAGTTCAACACAAAGTTGTTGGTGACCTTGTTGGGCACGTTGATCGAGTTGTGTGTTTGGCATGGAGTCCGCACGTTAGCGGCCATCTCGTTAGTGGTAGTTTCGATAATACCGCACAAGTCTGGAATGTTGAAAGACAGGAATTAATTGGGACGTACGTTGGACATTGTGGCCCGATTTTTTCGTGTATGTGGAGTCCAATTGATCCTGACTTTATCATTACTGGATCAGCAGACTTCTCACTTCGTATTTGGAAACTCTCTGAACAGAAAGTTATAATACCAAAAGAGAAATTGGAAATCAAAAAAAGTAAAGGAAAAAAGAATACGAAGAAAAGCGAGAAAAGCACAATAAGTTCAAATATTGAGAAAGTTACCGATGATATTGCGAAAGTATCTTTAGTGAATGGTAATAGCACCAATGATTCCGTTCATTCGGGGAATAACATTGCAACTGGTACAATCGTAGAGCAAGAATGTAAGGAATCTAATAACAAAGAAAAGAAAACCAAAAATAAAAAAGGCAGTTACTTCTCTGTTTACCGTAAGACTATGAGTGAGAAGAAAGTGGTTCTACATTCCTGTTTAAAACTTGCGAAAAGAGTTTTAAATCAACATGACAATAGATCAACATCTTTCGATGACGAGGAAATTCCGTCTATTTTTGGAACCAGAGAAGACATTTTCAAAATAATAAGCATCGAAAATATAGAGCATGTGGCACGTGGTCAATTGGCGATGGCTTCGGAGATGAATATTTGGAGTAATAATCTACGTCAACAATTGGAGGACGCCGCGAGAGAAATGCGACTGAATGATTTTCTAGTTTCACTTGCTCCAAGTCTCTCAGTAAAAATGTGGCAGACTATGTGTGAAACATATGCCACACAACTGGTACGAGAATCGAATCCTAATAAAGCCGTTTGCTACTTCTTATGTATCCACAAAATTCATCGAGCTATTGAGGTATTTGTAGAATCAAAAATGTACAGAGAAGCGTATGCTCTTGCCAAATGTAAGTTAGACACTGATGATGCGATTTTCAATGATATTCTCGAGAAATGGGCAGCAGTCTTAACAGCAACAGGACAATTTGAAGAGGCCGCACAATGCTATATCCAACTTGGTGATGTTGTTAGAGCTGCGAAATTACTTGCAAAACGTAAAGATGTTCTTACACTTGAAACTGCTGCACAATTAGCTATTCTTGTCGACGATAAAGAACTGACTGAATCAATACTAGATCAAGCTGTTACAGAATCTCTCCTTAGCCTCAATTATGAAAAATGTCATGACTTGATGAGTAAATTCCCAATCATCCAATATCGGTCGATTCACATCGATGTTTCTGAAGAATTTACCAAAATACGCAACACACTTGGTGAATCTCAAATCCTGTCTTGGATTCATGGAAAATCTGAAGATGGATTGCTGCAAATTCTGAAGGAGCGTCATCATGAATTCGAATCATCGGAGTATAATAAATTAGCTGCGTTGCTGAGTTCGAGTTTTCCAGAAAATAAGCGAACGCTTTGGATGATGGTCAGCCATCAGATAGCGCTTGGATTCATTTCACCATCGAATGAATTGAAAATACGTCACATTGTTTCGGCACTCGGAATGATAGCACAATATGAAGTGTTGAATCTCAATAAATCAGACGAACAAGACATTGGTCTTTTGATCAGTTTCCTATCAATTCTTGACGCAGAATGTTTCTCAATGACTGCTATCCTCGAAAATACTGACCTTTCAATGTATAAGAGTCTACGAGCTTATATGTGCCTCGGATTACTCAATTGGCTAGTTGTAATATTGGAGAAAGAACAGAATAAGGAATTTCCTATCAAAGTAGTGATTACAGCAATTGAGAAGACATTAAAAGACGGATTGGATCAGACTGCAGTGAAATACTGGATGTTGACATCCGAAATATCCAAACTAGAGGCTTCACTTGCAGCTTGTATAGGAAATTCTCAAAAAGAGGATGAAGATGAGGAGACTAAAGAAGATCCAGAGATCCTCTTGGAAAAATTGGAGATCACACGCTCAAATAAAGAAAAATTCATTGCTGACCGTGTTTGTGCGCCAAGTCCTATTTTGATTTACAGCAAAGCAATTGAATTATCAAATATTCTGACTGATGAGAATGTCAAGAATCATTTTTCTGGAATTCTTAATGAAACATGGAAACTCGCAGTATCATAAATATTAACATTACTTTAATAAGATTCAATATGAACTAAAATGCATCGAAATGATTTATATTTTTTCATTATTCATATTACAAAAAATGCAACATTATGTGGGTACTATAATTATTTTTATTTTCTTTTTCTGCTCATCACGCGATGTCTGGGAGCTCACTGCTTCCGAAGATACAGTATTTTTTTTTGTTTTCTATACAGAACATTGTATTCATACCAAATGATGAGAAAAGTGTACGAAAATTTTTGCATTAAAGCATCTCTTTGTCATTACTTTGAATTAACGCGCCAAAAACGGACTTCTCTATCACTTCCAGCACAAACGTATGGTAATTTGTAATGCCAAGTGAGCCCACCAAAAAGCTGTACATTACCACTCAAAACTACTTGTTTTGTCCTCAAATTCATCACTTTGAGTGAATTTTCTGGTCGGCCAATGCTGGCAATGAGATTCTCATTCCCACATGCAAATTTCACTATGATACCTCCTTCCACATGAATCGTACGAGTGTCAATAGCGCGACTGCAACGAGGAATGACAATTATTCCATTGAATTTTTCTTTCAAAAACAAATAATTAAATTCTTGATATCATTCGTACCTGGGCCGCGAAACATCCCATAAATATAAATCACCGGCAGCTATACATGCCACTTTCAGAGGATTAGGTCCCCAATCAGCTGAAGCAAGAGGTACAACACCGGCATCTAGTGACATTATCGCTTGCTGACTCCTGACGTTATACATATGAATCAGCCCATTCTTCTCGCCTACCAGAAGTTTCCCAGACTCTTCATTATGCCAACAGACACTCATTCCAGGTGAAGTTAGATAGAATGTAGAGACGCATTTCTGATCTTCCTTTACAGCCCATAATTTACATGTATGATCGTCGGACACCGACGCAATGAGTTCTCCTTCCGATTCATATGAAATTGCATTCACATAATCTCTATGACCTTCTAAAACCTATGGAGGCAAAAACACAAATTGGTAGTATTACGGTTATATGCAATTACGTGAGTTTATCTACTTGGCTAATCACGCTCCGAGTTCTATGAAAATTATGTACCCCAAGCCATTTTAGATACTTTACTCTCCCGATTCTCTGGTGATAATTTTTCAACAGATTTGATTAATATCTTAAAACGAAACAATTCGTACCTCATAAACATTCACATCATTCAAATTGCTATTATAAAGTCTTATTTTGAAATCTGCACCAGCAACGCTGAACGCAACAATTTTTGGAACTACACTGAGAGATGTTTCCGGACTCCAAGCAATACAATGTACTCTTGTATCGTGATGAAATGTTCTGATACAAGTATATAAAACTTCGTCCGCCACATCGTCGTCATCCTGTAGATAAAAAAATCATTATCAATTAACTGCGTATTCATTTTCCAACTAAACAAATGAATCGACTCAATCATTCATTCCATTAGTGTATTTTTGTTTACTTGAAATTTAACAGTCCCAACAGCGATTTCTTCACCAAAAGCAACGCATATTAAATTTTGTGACCATTCAAACGGTGAAAGCTCAACAGCATGGACTTGATCAGCGAACGAAAGTTTTGAAGTAGGCGAACAAACAACGGCCTCGTCCATATTTGTTCACTTATGTATTTGTTGTTGCTATAAACGACCCGGCATAACCTCAAAAATATAAAAATCCGTAAGTACAATATTTCATTGGAAATTCCTCTTTTCAACTTCCAATCGATTTTTCACTAGAGTTCTGTCGCTTGCAACACATCAGAAAAATTAACGATGAACAAATTTCATCACTCAAAGTACGAAACAAAGTCAAGTAACATATCCAAATTTTTTAGAGGTTATGTCACTTGCCATATCAAATATGCAGCGGATATTCGTATTCCAAGAAGGATCGAATCAAACAAAAACAGATATGAATTGTAAAATTGTTTAAAAGATTATGCCGCTAGATATAATCGTTTCTGATATATTAGTCACATGAACAAGAAGAAGAGAAAAAAAATTTTGTATACTTTTTTCAAAGTCGTAACATAAAACCGTGTGGATGACGATCGGCCGCGCATTCACAAATCGCAGCTTCCTCCAATTGCTCCAAACGTTCAATATATAGATGTACATATAAACATATGTATATGTATTGGGATAGATATGTATATGTTTTTGATGCTTCACGTAGCTTAGAAAAGCACCCAACCGGGGCACCACTGAACCGACGTAGATATTTGTTTCATATCATCTGTACTTGATTCGTACGCTATCATACAACGTGCCGCATATCAGTGAAAAGCGAGCAAGCTCGGGTAAAATTCATGTAATTAATTCGAATTTCCAATGAGATTTTGGTATAAAACTATATTTTATTAGATGTTTGATATAAACAACGACATTTTGTTGCGAAGTATGTTTTTGAATATTACACAAATTGAGGACATTATTGCGCCAGACAATATGAAATTTTGTTGAGGCATGGTCGGCGTGCTGCGCATTGCTGTGTATCTAACAAGCTGGTTCGAAATCTCATTGGAATTTTTGTATCCATTAATCGATGTTGCTCATGTACATTATGGCATAACTCTGGAAAAGAAAATAATATCTTGATTGTCATGCCCGTTATTTTCACGTTGATTATCAAGCCAGAGCAAAATCAACTTGAAACCTTGTACACCTTTTTTTTTTTTTAGAATTTCAATCAGTGTATCATATCTGTTGAGATTGGATTATAATTTGTTACATTTTTTTGTCTGTCGTAGAGTAACATAGAGATGGAGTTCGGTGCGGGAGATGTTGCCCAAATATCAGCAGAGCTCGCACGAGTTGTGGAAGTTATGATGTCTCCCGATGTTCCTCATCAGCAACGTCTCGACGTTTACAATGCATGTGAAAGATTCAAAGAGACATCACCACTCTGTGCACAATGTGGTCTCTATTTAGCACAAAAATCACCCAACAGAAGTTCAGTAGTTCGTCATTTTGGACTACAATTAATGGAGCATTGCATCAAGTACAGATGGACACAAATATCACAATCAGAAAAAGTATTTATAAAAGAAAATGCTATGAAACTACTTCAAGAAGGTACGGAGTCAATTTTGCAAGAAGAGACACATATAAAAGATGCACTTTCACGGGTAATTGTGGAGATGATTAAAAGAGAGTGGCCACAGCAGTGGCCAACACTTTTAGCTGAATTGAGTCAAGCGTGTACGCGTGGTGGAAGTCAGACTGAAGTGGTACTTCTGGTATTCTTACGACTTGTCGAAGATGTTGCGCTTTTACAAACATTAGAATCTAATCAACGGCGTAAAGACATTTATCAAGCATTAACTACGAATATGGCTGAAATTTTTGCCTTTTTCCTAAGACTGATGGAGCAACATTTTTCTGAATTCCAAAAAATGAATGCTGTGGGAAATATTACTGAGGCGTCAGCTCAGAGTAAAGTCGTACAGGTAAGATAATTAACAGTTCTCTTCTAACTATATCTTAACGTACATGAATATTATTTTCTAATACGAAATTATATACCCTGTAACAGGTTGTTTTGTTAACGTTGACTGGTTTTGTCGAATGGGTATCGATAAATCATATCATGGCAGATGAAGGTCGTTTGCTACGGATTCTATGTGTTCTTCTTGGTGATCGCACATTTCAATGTGCTTCAGCGGAATGTTTACTTCAAGTGGTGAATCGCAAAGGGAAAGGTGATCGAAAGCAACTTATGATATTATTCACCGAGGAAGCATTGCGATGTATTTATTCAGCGGCAGTTGCAACAGTGCCACAATCAGGCCCGCACGAACTCCATGAAAGCCATTACTTATTCCTCAAAAAGCTTACTCAAGTTCTGATTGGTATGGCGACACAATTATGCATGCTTTGGGGCAAAGAGGATCCAGCAATGACAAGGCCATCTAATTTCAATCTCTTTTTGGATACCGTTATGTCATTCACAATGCATTCGAGTTTGACATTAAATCATTTAGCCAATACGATTTGGGTAATGCTTTTCAAACATGAACAATCAAAGACTGACAGTTTATTATTAACATATGTTCCAAAATATATCGAAAGCACTGCACCGAAATTGATCAAAGTGGCGTATCCGAATGGTCAACATTCTAATGGGATGACAGCTTATTGTCTGAGTGATTATGATTCTGAAGAAGATTTTACTGTTTTTCGACATCGTTTCCGTATGGACTTGCTCGAAGGTCTTCGTAATGCAACAATGGTCGCGCCCCTCGTTACATTTGCCTACGTTCAACAGTGGCTGACAGCGAAAATCACTAAAGGAATGACGAATTTACGTTACAGAAGTGATCCGAATGATTCAGAATATCTCGAATGGGAAGCAATGGCACAAGCACTTGATTCAGTTATTTCGCGGATTCTTCTGGTAAATGAACGACCGAGCGTGCAAAATGGATTACAATTATTAGAATTGTGCTTGGGGTATTCACCAGAGGATCCATGGTTACTCTCAGCTTTGCTATCGTGTATCAGTGCACTCTTTGTTTTTCTATCGATGTCAACAGGTTCAATGACGATGCCCGGGGTGGCAATATTGCCGCGTGTACTTGAGAAAATATTCGCAGCATTGGTTTTCCAACCAGCTAGTGAAGCCAAAGGAGAACGTTCCAAAGCCACTAAATGTGTGCGACGTCATGCTGCAAGTTTGATGGTCAAAATCGGATTGAAATATCCCTTACTGTTGCTGCCGGTTTTCGAACAGATTAACACAACAGTTAGAGGACTTATGAGGGAACCTAGTCAACTTACACGAATGGAAAGTGTAATGTTGTATGAAGCACTCTTACTTATTTCCAATCACTTCTGTGATTATGAACGGCAAACACGTTTCATTTCTCAAATTATTAGCGAAGGTTCCGCACAATTCATATCATTGGGTATTGAAGCTTTCAAAGGACCCATTGAATTAATAAGATTTATTGGATTGAATCGTGTACCAATCACAAATACTGATGATCCAATTATCCGTAATCGTGCTGATCTAATGTACTGTATATGTAATATATTGAGTGTTGTGAAACGTTGTGCTATCCCTGAAGATCCAGATCGGGCTGCACGGGGTGGATTTGTTGCTGCATTAAGTGAAAGTGGTAATCCAGTGTATAGAAATCCTGCTGCTCCCCATATCATCCCAGTGTTACCTACACTCTTTGCACTCTTACGGGCAATGAATGCACTATTCACCCCCGCTGCATTATCTCAATTATCAGAGGATTATAAAAAAGCTCATGATTTATTAGAGTCGGAAAAAGCGCATTTGATGGGATTACACATATCTAATAATGTCGATAATGTGCCAGAAGCTGATCAGACCTCAACTGCGCCATTGCCTCGTATGCAACAATTTCTATCAACCATCCATGATAATTGCTACCATATGCTGGGGAGTGGATGTCATACGATTGGGAGGGATTTATATCAACTTCCCGGATTGGCACCAGCATTGCTCAATTCTGTATTCTCAAATATGGAGGTAAACTATTTTGTAGCAAATCATTGCGCATGTTAAAGCAAAAAGCTTATATGTACCTTCATTGTACTTCCAATCTCAATGTGAATTGATGCGGAAGAACTCATAAGCTATTTTGATTGCAATTTTCCCATCAGATAACTTAGAACAATGTCGGAATTGACTATTCAGTTCATTTCATCTGAATTTTCATGTGCCAGTTTCTTTACAAATCGGAACGCGCTATTCATGATCACACTACAAAGAAATAGTGATGCTAACAGTTTTTTATTTCTTTCTGCACGATGTTAATCAGTAATTTTCGGATTATCATCACTGAAGTTTGTTCATTCCATAGGTTCTTCCTGATCATCGACTGCGGCCAATAATCCGTGTATTTTTGAAGCCATTCATTTATTCCTGTCCGCCAGCATTCTACGAGAGTGTATTAGTGCCAATACTTACTCACGTATCAACTCACAGTAAGCATAACATTTAGTAAATAATTTATTATAAATGGTACTGTTATAGCACAGAATCAATATGTATGTTTGACCGGTCTTCGATCCTGTTTCCTTCATGGAGAACATGGAAATAGAAAAAAAAAGATTTGCTGGAAAGTGCGATGTAGAACTTCCAATTTGTTTCAGTGTGCCATAGATTGAGTGCAAAATGGCAATACATGACAGCACTTTACGAATCTGGTGGATTGGATGAAGCAAATACCGATGCTCAAGAGGTGATTGATGACATGCTCAACCGAAACCTCACTCGAGACTTTGTTGATGTATTGAAAGTCACACTTGTTGGTGGAACAACAAGTGATGCATCACCCCCTGATTTGATGGATCATGACAATTCAGGTATGGCAGTCGATCAAACCCCAGCTCGAGGTGGTAGTGTTGTCGCAGAGGTGGTCAGTGAACTTGGAGCATTCATTCTCCGACATCCATCCACATGTCACAGCGTTGTCCTATGTGTGCTCGGGTGAGAATTTTTTACGAAAGTAACCGCACAGATCCCAGGCATCATGAGATGACCTGACTTCATTCTATTATTCTCGGCTTTTCATATTGTTCATCCATTGCAGCGCCTTGTCTTGGAACGACTCAAATGCGAGTTTAAAAGCAACAACATTGACGGGTCCAATTGTCAGAGCATTGGCAGCAGATGGTAGTTTAACACCCGCAATGGCATCACACATTATGGTAGCTGTTCTTCAAGGCCTGCAGCTACATGGACAACACGAAGCTAATCAAGGTTCTCTCATTACTCTCGGAGCACAAGTGTATGAATGTCTTAGGCCCAAATTCCCAAATATCATCGAAGTGATGCAACAAATCCCTGGAATAAATCCAGCGGATCTCCAACGATTTGATGAAAAAATGGCGATCGTGAGCCCGAAAGGGAACAAAGTTGAAAAGGGAAAGAAAGAATTGTTTAAAAAAATCACAAATCAGGTACGAAAAAAATGTTGTTTTCGTAGTTACCTCAATTACAATGCAATAAATTGTATAATCTCATGACATTTATTCATTACAAACAGTTGATTGGCCGAAGCATTGGGCAGTTATTTCGGAAAGAGATAAAAATTGATAATTTGCCTCGATTGGAAGTTAGCGGTAAACCGCAAATGCAACGTCTCGACGATATTTCAAAAAATGCCGCTGATACGGGTTTGACAGCATTATTCGCTGGTCCCACGTAGCAGCGAGTGATGGACAGATGTATCCTGTATGATTGGTCTCATTCGTTGAGTAACTTTCGGTTACTATAAAAGTTGCTCAAAAGGTTGGGATTAGTTGATCGTACAGGATGGTACCTATTAGATGAGAAAGGAACATTGCAAGAACTATACTGGGTACATAATAATGAGAGTCACTTTCGCTGCTGGTCGACGAACGACTCAAGGGAATAAAACGAAAATTCAAACAATCCGTCAATATCGATATTCGTTGGAGACAAAGTCAATCCGTTCAAAGATTGAAAATAATTGAGTAATAGAATTCATTGTTATAATGCTCCCAAACAGAAGAGGACATTATTTTCATGTTATCATGGAAGGAAAAAATACTTTATTTATTCTTAAATCAAATTTTTGTTTTTGATTAAATTTGTCACCGTTTAATTTTCACGTCGATCGTTATTTTAGTCCTAAAAGCGATTTCAGAAGATACCTCGCAAACTGGGATTTTGTTGTGTAACAAAATTTTTTTTTTCTTTATTCTAAGGTGCTAGATCATTCCGTTTAGCGCATTGTACTCGTTGAATGCATTTATTCTTTTTTTGTCATGAAAGTTTTCATTGCATGAAGAATGTTCAGTGATTATTAATTTCACGTGGAAATTACGAGTTTTCTAAATTTAGCATAAGATTCTTACACGTTTTTTCTACGCAGCCTATGAGCATTGTAGAAGCGAAAACCAAGAGTGATTTTTTCCCTTACCCAATAAAAAGGAAACCATGCATCTGTTGCATTATGTACACTTCACATGTTCGTTTACATTTTGCCATCCAATTTTTATTGGATTTCAAGTCGGATCCATTCTTGAATTAGTATAATTCTAATACGAGATATGAAAGTGTGAAGAATGAAAGTCCTCAAATTTTTTATGCAATTGTAAATACACAGGCAAGGTTCCGCGGAAATCAAAACTTGTGAGACTAATTAGAAACAAACAAACAGGAAAATGCATTATTGTACATCGGCTCTCTTTAATGCTCCTATGTTTAAAAAGCTGCCAACATCATTCATCTTTATTGATCAGCAAAAATACCAATGCTGAAAAAATAAACGAATCTTGTATATATTGTATTGTAATAAACAAAACAAACAAAAACAAAGAAGAATTATTTCACTAAAATATAACATGGCATTTCTACAATTAATCATTTTTCAATCAATCATCTTTTGTCCATATATATTTTTTCAATAATATTAATAATAATAGAATAGCTGTTTTACAGCGCTCAACAAAATTTATTAATCGCATTAATGTAACAAGATTAGAAATCGATGATGAATATTAATCAACTCATCCACGCCCCCATTATTTCAGTAAAGTAAAATATAGACGTGGATACAAATTATTCTGGTTGAATCGCCCAAACGGTACCACGCTGAGGACTAAATTATAATCAACCATAGACCTCTAATGGCAAGGATCTAGACAAGTAAAATTCAATTGTACATAGCATCTTCCGAAATGAATTTACCAGTGGATTATGTTATTTCAAAGTTATATATTATCGTCAATCATAGATGTGAACGATAATTGAATATCTGGCAAATATAACTCTACGTGATCCGACACTTTGAAAATAATAATAACTTCGTGTAAACGATGACTTCTTTTATACATTAATACAATGCAAGACTGATCATTATCAGTTTATATATATATTTATAGGTTTTCGGTTTTTTTTATAAAATTACAACTCATTCCCGACCCATTTAGGCATTGAGTGAAGACTACCTCGACTATTGCACAATGGAATACAATGAGAAATCCATAGAAATTCATTTTGTAAATTTAGTTGTACACATAAAAACACAGAGATTCGATAGGCTTCTGCGGAAATATCCACTTGATGTGTGTCCACATCATCTTGTCACAAAATATACAATCAATATATAAAAATGCAATTACAATATTCTTTGGAGTGTCAATAGCTTTCGACTTCATTGAAGTACATAAATAATACGTATGCACTCCTCGTACGATTTAGTTAGTGTCACCTCATCAAAACAGGCCGCTTTCCCTTCCTTCTTATATTATTGGTTCGGAAATATGAGGATGCTTGAAGAAATTTTTATTATATCATCATAAATTCTTCCCATATTATTATGATTGATATTGATATTATTATAATCATCAGCGTCTTCATTTTTATTATGGCGATTAATCTTGTTAGATCACTAATGATGGATAGCCACACATATCTCAAAAATGGAATGTTCCATCGGCAATATATGTTCCAGACACAATATTTTTCTTGTTGCTTCACTCCAAATACAAACGAGATATACAGTTATTCTACGACCATTAATGTTGTGTAGCAGATGAAAATATTATTGAGTCTGCAAATAACATTATATCACTAGACAACAATTACCGTAGTTTAAAATCTTTGCATGAATTTGAACAGGCAAAAAATTATGAACGTCCACATATACAATATAATTTCCATCATTTCTCATTCAATGATTCATTATAATTATTCAATATGAGATATATTTTAAACAGTTTGCACAGCATGAGTGGACGCGAGAGAAAATCAAATGAAAATAGAAAAAATATTAAACTATTTTCCTCGCGTTTTGTACTGGGCCGAATTAGGCTTCATGTAACAGATTTTATTTTCTCACGTGATGATCCTCTTCATTATTTACAAAAATACATTATGTTTCGAATATATAAATATACTTGATTCGAATACGTTTTTGTCCTACTTCATCTGAATGACCTTTTCCCCTTTGTCTGAGCTGCTAATGGGCATTAGTTTGATCTCTTACAAGCTCATAAGCACATTGAAAGAAATAATTTCCTTACTTTTTTGTACATTAATTTATGACTATAATAGTTGCTCCAATAATATTAACTTCAATATCTTAGTTCGAGATTCAAATCTGAACTCATAAAAATCCAGAGTTAGGCATACAATCACTGAATAATCAGTCGGCATTTGAATCTCTTTTGCCAATCAATAAAAAAACATCCATATTATCTTTTCCCTTAACATAAACTTGGCCTCGTGGTTCATATTTATATTTCAACGACAAAATATCCAAACAATTGCTGGCAAACTGGATTCTACCTGGTACACCAGTAGAATCCATTCTAGACGCAATATTCACAGCGTCACCCCAAATATCATAATAGAGTTTAGTTGCGCCGATAACACCAGCAGTAACGTCGCCATAATTATAACCAATTCGTAGAATCAATTGAAACCCCAAGAGATCTCTATTAAAATCGTAGATAACTTTTTGCATGGCAACAGCAAATTCCAATAACTGGAATAAATGTTCGTATTCACAATCACACTGCTGACGTACCTGTGGATTCAATCCACTAGCTGCCATGAATGTACTGCCAATGGTTTTAATTTTTTCAACATTAGAAAACTCCGGTTTTTCTAATAGTTCATCAAAATCGCCGATCAACTCATTCAAAACTCTCAGGTACTCTTTACCACCTAAATACGACTCATCGTATAGTTCATTAAAATTTACAATACTTGCGAAGATAATTCCAACTGATTTATGATTTTGGGAATATTTCGCAGTTGTTTTTAATTGATCAGCTACATATTTTGGTATTATATTGTGTAATAACCAATCTGCTTGATTCTTCATAGCTTGCACTCGTGATTTATCTCTTGCGGCTACGGCGTTACCGTGAAAACTCAAGCGATAACGTATTTCAAATTCACGATTCAAAAACCAGACGAGTAACAATAAAAATATTATATCCAAAAATATTTCTGTTTCATAAAGACGTTCATTGTACTGTTTCTTCCCTGATCTCTCGGTAATTTTTCTGTTAGGGATCGTACTCGATACTGTCGTTGAAGAAATTGTCGTTGTTCCTATGATTTTATCATTATCGTTTTCAGTTATACTTGCAGGCACATTTGGATGATTATCATTAATGGAAATATCAGGCATTGGCGGTGAGATATCGTCGATGTTACGTCTTACTCTATTGGCATATATAGATTCGTTGAATTTGAGATTAGATTCATTATTATTAATAGCACTTGCATCGTCACTGTGTAATTTCATCTCATATAAGTTATTTTCATAGTTCGTAACATGACTAGCAACTAAACAAATAAAAATTATAGCGGTTATTGTTACGAGAAAATTTTTCATCCAACAATTCAATTGAGTGAAATTACAAAAGTGCACAAGACTGACAAATATGAGGTAGCTGTAATAATACTCGAAATTACTCAATGTCGATTTCAGATTATTGCAAGTGACATTCATGAGAATAGATATTATTGGTAACCCCACCAACACTGCGCCACACACATGCCAAGGATACCATCTTGTGAAAAATTTGAAGATCATTTGAGTATAAGTTGCATAAATTGAATTTGGATCGACCAACTGTCTAACACATAGCGTTACTACAAACAGCTGAATAGTCGTGGCAATTATGCAAAATACGAAAAAATATGTAGTTGGTTTGCACAGGAGAAAGAGCGAGACAGTTATAGCTGAATAAACGGTGGCAGAAATTAATATGTCAAAATAAGTATTGAAACGAGCAGTAGCAAGCGTGGGTGGATTGTCGCCAATGCTCTCATTGGCTTTGTGCGCATTTTCTCGATACTCCATTTCCATTTCTTTGTTTTTGAAAAATAGAGTTACACTTGACAGAGGTGCTTTGACAAAATGAGAACGTTCCGAGCTCACATTATCTTGAACACATCTGATGAAGCAGAGAAAGAAAAGTTTTCATTATTTTCCTGTTCCAATACCCGAACTCATGTGCGAAATTCTGTGATGTATACTATTTACGTCATTTCATACCTTATTAATTGGAGATCTGATTGCTTCCGCAATTTTTGAAAGCAAGCGCCAAATGTATCGGTAACAATCGGCGGAAATGGATATGGTGGTACGGAAGAAGATGGTTCTTGTGTCGAATTCAACGTTGAATTAGATGTATAGTAACCACTAATCCGGTGCCCCAACAGATCGCCTTGTGCCATGCCATTCATGAGAAATAGCTGAAAACATAGTGCGATAAATTTCGAATGAAAATACAGTAAAAAATATTAAGGACTCTGAGGACGAAACTGAAATCTGAGTGCTACATGATTATTCTCAAAGGAGTTATATACAAACCTGTTGCTGAATACTACTCCGTCTGCTGAAACTTCTAATCCCAGAGTCTTTCCTGCTACAAATAGATGAATTCTGACTGATCGCTTCGTGATCAGATAATAGAGGACTGGTTGGCACGGGATTTGGATCCATTTCAACACCATTCATAACTGCTGTTGCCTACAAAACATGCCTCATTTATGAATATAGCTATAAATCTATTGTCATTTCATAAAAATATTGTTTTACCCCATTCAATCTATTACAACTTTCACAACAATCGGAATTTTCTCCTATTATTTCAGGGCTTTCTCGTTTATCTTCTCTTTCAATCGATGTCATTTCGTCAGCCGTACGTTGACGTTGTAAATATTTCCACGGTTTCATACGTAATTTTTTTTTTCCACAGCTAGCAGTTGACAACGGGCTTTTATTCAAATCTTTTTTTTCGTCTTTCGAATCTGTCTCTTCGTCGTTCTCCGAATCTAATATACTTGGCAGTGAATTCGCTTTCATTCTATAATCACTCGTATTCGTAACCAAGTGAAGATAATGTTGCCGTGGTTTCGTTTGATTATTGCATGACGCCAGTCGGGGCCGAGTATTCATCAGTGGTGAAATGCTCATGGGTATCGCAATATTCGTCGTAAATTGATTTATCAGATCTGTTTTTCTACCTTTGATGAAGTAAGTCTTTATACCTGTATATCAATTCCAATAGTATTATGTATTAATCATAGTAATTACTCTCATTCTCGTATTTCCAAATATCACAGAATATTTACCTACCCTTGATGCTATCACCGTCTTCGACCAAATATTGGTCCTCGAGAAAACTCAATGTTTTTTCACTTAGATGAACTCTACCTGGCTTACCCGTGCTCTCAAGCTTATTAGCGAGGGTAACGTCATTTGACCACACATCAAATTTGAATCTCTTTGTGCCAACAATGCCACAGAGAACTGTGCCTGTATGTACTCCCACACGCATATTCACACCTTCCCGTCGTTCGATATCAAATTGTTTTATGGCTTCGATCATTTCTAGGGATATTATAATGTACAGCATAATAATGACGATATCGATATTTGATTCGATGCGCTGAAAGAGAATACCAGACTGAAATAGTAAGAAACTGAATTTTTTTTTCCAAAATTCTGGAGGTTGTGTGTTTGGTGACAATACGGAATCCAAATAATACGTACATCCACATTAATGTTTGGACGGTAACTATTCACCCCTTGAGCAGAATTAAAGTTTCACGAGATCAGTATGGCATTCTCGTTCAAGCATTCATGAAAGCATTAGTTATCAGAAAATAGTACCTAAGCCCATTTCTACGCAACATTTAGCGTGATCAAATTTTGGTTCTGGACAACCACTCACACAATAATAGCAATCACCAAGCGTTGAAATTTTTTCGCATCCATGATGCTCACAAAGATCATCGAACCTCTCGAATAAATCATTCAATATACCCACAAGTTCTTCCGCAGTTTTATTCGAGCTCATCCGTGTGAATCCAACAATATCTGCGAATAATATACTGACATCTTCCATTGAGTGCATATTGAATGGACGGAAAAGTGATCGAATATCGGCATTTTGTGATGGAATTGAACCTTTTTTCAGTGAATCCTCACGTTCTCGTTCACGTTCACTTTCTTCCATTAACCAATCGGCAACTTTTGGTGGCATTACCGAGTTTATCATTTTTTCTTTTAATTGTTTTTCCATTTCAAGTTGACGGCGTACTAATAATGATTGGCCCACTTTCATAAATGTACCTCTCATTCTTACAAAAGTCATAATTAATATGTGAACGCCAATTATGTGGATGCATATTTGCATGAGAATTCGTATTGCCAGTGTTGTACCAAAATTAATATCATCATTACTCGTAATATTTTCATCAGATGTTTGCTGTTCAGTGAAATAACGTTCGGTTACGTAAAAATGAGCCGTTAAATATTCGAAGAGTATTGAATATACTGCACATATAGTGATGCATCCGTAAAGTGGCAAAGGAATAACCGTATAAATTAGTAGCAAAATTTCTGAGCAGAGGGCAAAATGCCCAACATGTGTTAATCCATCATTGTGTGGTGGTGGTACAATTACGAGCATTAATAGTGATACCACACAAAGAATCGTTGCAACCGCCAATGACGTTGGAAAGATATAAGATCTATAATAATCCGTATAAGTAAAGAACAACACAGCCGACATTATGACGATAACAGAACTGAATATTATTATTGTTGTTGTTGGCCAACTTGATGGTTCACTTATTATCCTCATCACGACAAAATAAATCAGCCATGATAAGGAAATTAGTAAGATATATGACAATGCATATCTGCAAAAGTAAAAAATATACAAATTCAACATTCAAATTAACAACATGAGAATTGACACAGTAAAGTTTCGCTATGTGTAATAATTATGAATACAAATTGTCGATGATCTAGTTGGAAAGATTTTCCAACCACACGTCAGTTTACATAACATAATATTACAAGTCATTCCAAATTTCTCGTCTGTTAATGTACTGTATTCATAAAAATAGTTCATAACAAAACTTCCACAATATACAGAAAGAAAAAATGAACATTTGATACCCATTGTACCTTACCTAAATCTCGATCGTAGCTGCGGAAATGCACTAATTTTATATTGCTCCTCCAATATTTCAGAATCGAATTTTGGATTCCACCATGATCTTGGTGCTGCCCTTTCAAAGGGAACCGGAAGACTTATGCCACAACATGCAAATCCTTGTCGACTGTGAGCGAGATATGTTTGTATATAAGGTGCCAATGACATATGTATCTCATCATTTCCACTGCCTTCATCTTTCCCAGGTATATAACTAACAGATGAACTTCTTTTTCTATCCATTGGTAATGCCATCATGTTAATTCAGTTTATACTTATCGCGTATTATTATTCATCCGAAATATTCGCCAACCTTAGACAGAACAATGTCAGTTGTAAATAACAAAACTAGAGGATCGTACGATTTTAATCGCCGCCTTCTCTTATTTAAATAATTATACAACAATAACATAAAAAACAATTACACAAATAATTGTGATGAAATCATTTTCTACCTGTTTCACAGCATACATTCGCTACGAAATTTCAACGGCCATTGGTATGTCATTGACGGTTTTTACTCCAAATAATAATCAGGTAATGTCATCACAAATATCGCCATTTACGTGTATTGTTGCAATATATCTAAAACACACACAAACACAATATGTAATATTGTAGCAAAATAAATTCTATTTTCAATATAAATAAAGTGAGTAAACTTTGAATTCGCCAATTATCATAATGATATCTTACAATTTAAAAACATGTGTGGAGCTACGATTAGCTATGTACAATTTAAATGAATGAGAGTAAAAAAAAATTCAATTACATAGCAGTCGAAATTAGTCGACGGCCATCTTGAAAAATATTGTGTATTTATTGGTGTCGACGCCACGCGGCGCTGCTTTTTGTGTATCGAAATAATTCTCGTGATTTTCGACTGTAATATATTCATATATATATAATTCATGTTTATCACGGTGATTAAAAGACACTTGGAAATAACAAGGGAAAATGCGAGTATGTTTGTATACGTTTAATATTGTGACAATTTCGAATTATTCATAGTTGTTTATATATATATATATACATATATCTGCCGAATTGGCGTGGACCGATATTGTCTGCATGGTTTTTTCTTTTATATATTTCGAGTATACTATGAATATTCGAATTGTCAGAAGCCACTGAAAAATTGTGGTCCATTTGTAGAGTTACGTATTTGTTATCAATGCCGTGTTATAATTCATAGACAACTGAAACATTAAATTATGAATTAAATATCGTCCGGATGTTTTTTTTACTCTTGTATTGATTGGATTTTTATGTGGAATAATTTTGTTGGATTCTTTTTTGTAGAATTGTGACAATTGACGTAATACGAGAGGTATTTGTTTCACACTGAATCCACAGTGGGATTTGAGAAATTTGCCATCATTTTGTTTTAAACGTGAGTCTTGAATGGTTATTATTCATTTCGAATTATTGCAGTCGTTGAATCCAGTTTGGTGAATTAATGACGGAGTCAGATTGATTGAAAGTTTTGAAACGAAACCAGGGAATGGATTATACTGTGTCTTTTATAATCGCCGTTTGTAGAATCGTCGATGACGGAATTATGATTTAGGTTTTTTTCGTGTATTATTTATATCATTATGTATTTAAAGATTGATTGGCAACCTTATAATTTGATTGTTGTGACAATTTTCATTGTGAGGGGGAAGCTTCTTTAATCACATATAACGCATAATTAAATTTTGTAATTTTGGGCTCATGCACATGCCCACCGTTATTTGATAAACAATATTAAATCAATTCGAGGTTTGCAATCGACGTTGCAACTAACGACGATATTTCCGTATTCTTTATTTCATACTTCTTAAGTCTCTGTACGCGTACTGTACGATATTACATTAGTTTCCGATGTAGGTCGATTTATACAGCTGCTATTATCCCTTCGAATGACATTGTCTCTCCGAGATATCATAATTCTGATTTCATTCCTAACTTATTCAACAGATGTTGTTCACACACTCGCCAATACATTCCAATTATTGATAACATTTTGGATGAGAATTGACTGAGCCAGAGATCCACACTTAGGACAAAGAAAAGGGATTTACTATCATATATTATAAATAAAAAAAATGGAAGCATTCGTCAAAGATTTGTGTTCTCAGAACATCGATGAAATTTCTAAATGTTTGGACGCATTTTCCAAGACTGTGAGTGAATTTTCATTTTAAGTACAACAAACATAGAATTTTATTCGATATCTGAACAAATATTTTCATTCATAAACTGCATTCCCTTAACTTTTCAGCATACACGGACAATGAAGTTTTCCGAATTGAACCAGAATGGGATGCGAAATGAGATTTGGGGGTTACTATTTGAAAAGTTAGCAGATGAAAAATATTCTTCTATACGTGAAAAATGTCTAGAAACATTGAGGATCCTTAGGTAATTCATGTTTTACTGGATTATATTAGTTATTATACAATGATTCTAATGAATTTCATGTTTCAGTCGTGATGGAACAGATTTGGACAATTTAATTACCGATGAAAGATTGGATATAGTTATAAATGAAGCAAACCTAAACGTGCCAAATATAACTTATACAAATGGTATGATGATAATTTTGATAGGATTATCTTATAGCACGGATTGGCACAAAGTCAGAGTTCTTTTTATAATTTTTTTTCTCAGTTTCAGTGACATTAGAAGCACTCAAACTAATTTGTAACTTAATATACAATTCCACCAGTGTTCAAATACGAATAGTGGAAACTTCTTGTTTGTCGAATCTAGTCAAAAGAATAAGCGCTTACGATGGTAGTACACCTCATGGTATAAAATTATTTGATGTAAGAATATTATTTCTGGTTTCGGCATTTAATACTACATCAAGAAATGTTCTAAAATATGAATTCAATGCAGACTATCATCTCATCAATATGTTAGATAAATTGTCAAAACATCGGACACAAAATGAATCAGAGGTATCTATTTGAGACTTTTGTTCAAGCGAATTATCAATTCCAAATAATAGTGAAGTACTAAATCAATCTTTCGCATTACAGCAAAAAAACATTGAAATAATCTGTGAAATATTAAAAACACTCTTTAACTTGTACATCGAATGGGATGATGTTACAGATGATGAAAAAGAGAAACATAAAAGATTAGCAGATATCGCCTATCAATTATTGACTGAGAATTATTTCCAAGGGCAGGAAGAACTGCACAATCATGTCATAAATTTATTGACAGTAATACCAAGCAATTGTTATAGTCAAATCGTTAGAATTGCTTCGACCTGTAATACGGAGCAGGAGAACCCTGAAATTTACAATACCATGAATATGTCTGCGATTTCAGAGCTATTGAAATTTTTAGACCGAAGGCTGTGCAATCAAAGAAATATTTCTGAAAACGTTATGCCTGTTCTCACAGTTTTACTGAAACTCAGTAGTCATGATAGATTAATTCGTAAGTATTGTAGACAACGAGTATTACCACCATTAAAAGACGTGATGAGACGTCCTGAGGACGGAACAACTTTAAGAGCAAAACTTTGCAAACTTTTGGTATCGCCATCTTCAGAACTTAAAAATATAGTTGCCGAGTTTTTATTCGTCCTCTGTAAAGAAAATGGTAAGTACAGATGCACAAATAAACTGTTGAAAGTGAATTTTGAGATTAATGATTTTGTAGAACATAATATTACTCACACACATTCATTTCCATTCGGGTCTGTTAATAATTTCCAGTCGGTCGTATGATAAAATACACGGGATATGGCAACGCAGCAGGAATGTTCGCAGATAAGGGATTGTTAGGATGTAAACAGCCGCAAACTGATTACTCTTCCGATTCGGGTGAAAGTGATACTGAAGAATATGCGAAATACAAAGAGGACATAAATCCTGTTACGGGTTGCTATGAGAAACCAAAACCAAATCCGTTGGAAGGCATGACCGAAGAGCAAAAAGAATATGAAGCTATGAAACTTGTGAATCTCGTGAATCAATTAACAAAGTGAATATTCATATGAGAATCTATTTTCGAAACTGTAAATTAGAACATCGACATAGCATTGTTTTCTTTTTTCTTCTCATTCTAGTGATGGAGTGGTACGACCTTGTACAGTTGGTGAAGATGGAAAACCAAAACCTATCGAACACATCTTAGAACTGCAGGACAGTTCACGGCATGGATTACAAACTGGCCGAGACAGTGATTCTGAATAATTAATAACGTTTTAGAGAATTTTATCTATTTCGAATCGATCAACTTTTCCAAGGGGACTACAATTTCTGATGCCGGACCAGAATTCTATTTAATTCTCAATGACGTTTATTCTACCTAATTTTCTGCTGGCATAGATTGAAAGTTTCTCAACTATTCACTTTGGATGCAACGATCAATATTTGGTAATTGATGTTGATTCAAAAATATTTCACGATATTCGACAGATTGCAGAACGTTTTTGAATCATCAGGGTGCAAAAATGAAGTTTGTCTTGATGACTCGAAATACACGAATTGTGATCTATCCTGAAGGAATTGCAGAGATGCTGGATTCTTTGTTCAATATGGGAAAGATTGGACTCAATAAATTTCTTTCAAATTGAACAATTGACGATTAAACCGACTGAATACAGTTACGCTGTTCCTGTCAATAATTCGATATAATACACTACTACAAAGTTACTACATGTAGATGAAAAAGTTTTCGCATGAATAAACGAATCATAAAAATGTTACATCAGTTACTGATTTACTTTATTGAAAAAAGAACAAAGAACAACATTACAAATTAAACAATTGGCAGGAAATAAAAAGTATAACACTTTCCAAAATCACATGAAATATCTTACAATTTTGGTAAATTATGTTATGTGCTTTGTGAGCATCACAATGTATACGTGTATATTATAATCATATTCATACATACACCCATATTTATATACTGAATGCATGGATGTCTGCATGGATATTTATTATTGCATTGCAGCCTATGCGGACACAAGAGTGTATGGTACTTACATATGTTTCGGAAAACTGCGATAGTGATATTATTCGCCTTGAGATTATATTAATATAGGATAGATTTTGATGACAAAAAAATGAGATTGATATGGTGGTCTAGGCATAGTCAACGCAGAACATTCATTTTACATTCAGAAAATACCTTTTTCACGGCTAATTTTGTCATTCCACGATCATTCCTATAATAAAATATTTTCAATTCGAGACACAGTCGAGCCCTAATGTAAATTACAACATTGACTCGATAATGAAGAATCCCTAAAGATAACAATCGATGATTGCGCAATTGATTCTTCGAACTAATTATTATTCAACCTCAATTGTTCATTTACTAATTTTCTTTCATGTGATAAATACAGGAAATTATGTGTTGCAATTGTGAGATGGCACGTTTTGTAGAGGCTCGACCGTTTTCATATTTGACAAATATATAAGTAGCAAATGTCGCGTATCGTCTAATTAATGTAATACGGTATTGTAGATTAAAATATTCTCTTTGTAACGTCTTCGCCTTCTTCTTTTTTTTTTTTTTTTTTGTAAAATTGTATATAGATGTTTACACGTATAATATAATACAATAAATTTAAATATTCCATATAAAAACGAAACGAAAATTTTGTAGGTACAAGGTAGAAAAAACAATTAGCATCAAATAAAAGAAAAAATATATATATATGTATACTATATGAGACCCCTAGATTAATTAATCGGACTAGCCTTGATAAACCTTTGGAGAATATGAGACATAAAAATTGGGACATGAAAAGAAAAAATCAAATACATATATACGTTGTGTACGTGAACAAAAAAAAACATCATAGATAAATGGATAATTATAATTATTGTAATAATAATAATATAAATAATTATAGTAGTAATAATATTGAATCGACAATACTTTGAGTAAACCGAAGTTGCATTAACAGGGCCTGTTTAGTAGAGACCGCTGTAGAAGTAGTCTTTAAATAAGCTGATGTATGTAGACAGCCAATAGTGAAACGAAAAGTGCGATCTGAATGTAAGTCAGAATTAATGCGTATTTTTTCATTATTTATTTATTTTTATTATTTCTCTTCCATCGAACAATGCTCATTGGCATACCGATTAGCATATAAAAAATATATTGGTATTCACGCTTTCCATATTGCATTGCAGTTTACCACTTTTTTTTTTCTCTCGTGTTGTACTATCCTCATGCAAGAATTATTTCGTTTTCCTTTTATTTTGCGCGCTCGCAAGTGTATTCCAGGGATATTATGAGTAGCACTCAAAACATCGTCCGCAAGAACACTTCCTAAACTGCGGTTCATCTTGCAATCTAATAATAAAAGATAAGAAAGAGAACAAAAATAATCGTCGACGATGATTAATCGATGATCTATTATATCTCCAAATTATCGAACTTTATCGAAAATACATTGATTCGAGCATATGGAGAAAACTCAATTTTTTATTTATTTCATATTAGTATTTCCTTTTTATCATTAATGAGATTTTCACAGTAAAACTTTAACACACAAGTCGATGCATAGTTTGACGGCAAGCGACTATATCTTCAGAAATTTCTTTATTCCATTTTTATTTTTTTTCCCATTTTTTTTTATTAAAGTTAGAGTGTACGCAATAGCAACACTTGATGTTGATTCGTTCCGATCTATGAACGATATACAATAGTTCCACATTCAGTTTTTGTATTTTTTCTTTTGTCATTTTTTATCAATATATGTGGAGCACGGTTAATGATACACACAATTGTACGCCGGAATTATTCGCTTATGAATAAAAACACTCATTCAACAGTTCAAAAATTCGCAATAACTTCAATGTTTTTAGTTTTTTTTTTGTATTTTCCTTTACTTTTTCATCAAAAAAGAAAAGAAAAAAAAAAAGCTGGGTTGGATATAATATCATGATAAATATCGATGTCAATAAATAGGATTACCGAGATCACAAGGAAATTCGAAGGATATATTATGAATATTATTTTCTCATCTACTGACCCTGACGTACAAGCACACCAATGGAATGCGACTAATATATGTTTTAATGTATGTAAAGTAGTATTGTATGGTGGTCTTTTTGATATGTAACCAAAGTACCTTTGAAAAATAAAAGAATTAAAACAAAAAAAGAAGACAATTGAATAAAACGAGGAAAAAAAGTGAGAATAAAAATATAATATAATAATGTAATCAGTAATAATGACAATTTTTGATAATCTTACATGAGGACGACAATGTATGACTTCAGATTAATCCTTCACATTTTCATAACCCTTCCGTGTATTTCCATCTGTTTTTGTTTAACTTTATCTTTTTTATGTGATTTTTTTTAAATTTTTCTTTTCATTTTCTCTCTGTTTCTTCCATTCAACCGATTAAGTATTATATCAAGTAACTAATGCGAAATAAATAGAGCTAATATGATTTTTTCAGGAATGAAACAAAATAAAACACTTCACCTAACATCTCATTAACACTAGCCATTGCTTACGATTTTAGTGTTACAATACATTTAAAATATTTGTACTTCAACTGACTAATCAAGGATTTTTCCATTTTCATCCACAATGTTACTTTTTTGAATCCTTCTTCTCATTCAGAAAACCAAAAACATGTACTCGTCATTTTGCATCTCAACTAAATTAGGTTTCAGTAAATTCAATCCTTGCCGCCCCCCTGACACACAAAAAATAAAAAATTCACAAATGATAAAACCTAAATTAAGATGTATTCGCGAGAATATTCATGTATATATACATGTATTCATATATTGTTTTTTTCTTTTGTTTTTGTTTTGGCACTAAAGAATTTAATTCTTTCATTTATAGTAAGATAAATATATGAAGTATATGAAAAAAACAAAAAAAAAGAAAAAACAAAATGAAAAACAAAATTCTCACAAATGCCAGTCAGAACCACATTATAACAAAGCAACGAGGAAATAAAAAAAACTAAAAAACAAAAGTTGTAAATGATATACATAAATATAGATACATATAGATATATATACCAATTACTATGTTAATTAATATTAGTGACACTAGTTGATAATTACTATAACTAGAGTCGGCGAAATATCACTAACTTTGCATTTAGATGCCTCAAAATATTGAATATTATTGGAATGCAGTTGAACCACGCAAATTATATGTAGCATATATACTCATTCGTCATACGTGAATTCAATCTCTCTATCACTAAGCAAAATAGTATTAATGTTTCGTACCATCTTTTCTTTCTTGCAGTATTATATTAAATAATAAAACGACACATTAGTGCTATTGAAGCTTAATACATTGAATCGGCTATCAAACAAACCGAAATGACACGAATAAACCGCTATTACGAGAAAAAAAATGATATTAATAATAATAAATTGATAAAAAATTAAACAGAATCATCAATCATTTTCAATGGCAAAACCAGAGTGAAATAGATAAATGAATTTCCATGTAAGTATGTAGGTGTGTATGTGTGTATATGAATGTGTGTGTGATTATTAAAAATAAGGAGAAAACAGAACGATATGCATGGTGGAGTTGATATTACTCGCCTTCCCTTTTCCTCGCCGATTCCTCACTATCTCTCACACCGATTTAAACTTGAATTGGTCATATGAATAAAATCTATATTGCGTGAATTTGGCGGAGGAAGAAAACTCCCGACGTATTACATTCTTATATACGAACGCTTAACCGGCGTGACGAACAGCCGATGGAACACATATAATGCCTGATGCACAAATAATTTTTGTTTGTGTTATTTTTTTTTTCAAATAAAATTATATATATATATGTTTATACGAGTTTGTGTATATGAATGATCAAGCGATAAAAATATCGAAAAAATTATCAATTCTTGTATAATGAATTATCGACATTGTTCTCTTCATTTTCATGTTGTCCTCTTTCGAACTTCATATTCAGGAACTATTTATTTATTTATTTTTTTTTTTTTTCGTTTTTTTTTGTATATATTTTTCTCTTTTCTATTGAATATAAATTAGAGAAGTAATACGCTTACGGAGGAAAATGAAAGAAATGAAAAATAGCAGCGACTCATCAATTTGAATTGCACAAGCTGATAACAAGTTAGCCAGCTGTAAATTTACAATGCGACGCCACATTAATATCATAAAAGTTAATAGAACTTGATATACATTCAAACGTAGTGCTTCATCCCTCCCGTGTTTCAACTCCTTGTTCGTTCAAACATTATGTTTAATCCTTTTTTTTCACTTATAATGTAATTAAATCGAATGACTTCAAAGTTGTCCCTAAACCTTTTTTTTATGGCGTAATCAATATTACTCAATGATTCTAGGAAGACTATGATTGACCGTAGGCTAGAATTCTCAGATTGGTTCGTGTTTCTCGTAAAATAGTCCTAGCTATTGATGCAATTTCAATATATATATGTTTATGCGTGTAGGTGTGTTGTATGTTCTTGACATTTTTTTTTTCTTTCAATTTGATGTATGTGTGGAATTATTTGTCGATTTTTTCGGCTACGAATACACTTCAGTCGCGCTGAAGTTGAGAACAAGAATTTGATAGCATTGTGATATATTTGAAAACGAGGAAAAATATAGTGATTTGTTTTAGCTTATTTTTCCTTCTCATTAAAGTAAATTCGATGAAATTACTCTTCAAGAGTCAGAGTAAAAATTCGAAATATTGAACAATGAATTGAATTTCTCGGTCGATTTTTCTGTGGTCAAACCGATGAAATATTGTTTTTAGCAAAACGCAAGTGAAAACTTCAAATACATATTAATGTAAACAACAATGTCCGAGGAAACAGTAACAGTCGCGAATAAATGGCAAGTGCGTAACTCTTCTAATAGAATAGTAAGCATTACGTTTGATCCTGTACTAAGCTCAGATTACAATTATTACTGGATTACATTGACGATTTGGTTGTCCCGAGTGTGGAATATGTTTTGGGTTGTTTTGCTCTCTTCCACATCTTATTTGTTACTATTAATTTTCTTTTTGTTTTGTCATTAAATATTACTTTAACAGTAAGCAAAGTGTGTCTATTACGTAGAGAGTGACGATATAATTCTATACATATTAGGATAATAAGACTTTTGAGATTGTAAAAATCATCAAAAAATCTATCACAATTACCATTTACGTAACAAGTAATCCGCATTTTTTTGTGTTTCTCTTTTTGTTTTTTGTTTTTTTTTTCTTTTCATCTTCATTTTACTTTTTAAATATTATTGTTGTAATTCAAACATCAAGGCAAATAAGGGGTGAATTTCAACAGTGGCCTAAATTAGCCAAGTAGTCTTCCACAGATAAAAATATGTAAATAGAGTAAATCTATACTAAAATATTCAAGTATATATAAGGTGAGCGTAATATAATTTGGTGAGGTAAAAGACCCTCTCGTTAATGGTCGTCCATCCATTCGTTTATACTAAGAGCTCCACCATCACCCCCTTCAATTAACTTCTATAAATGTGACTGGCGAAAAATTTGCAACATATATTCACCTCCCCCGTTCCCCTCACATACACCTACACACATCTAGTATATATCCACATAAATAATCATTTAATTATGATGATTTATTTCCAAAAATTCGAATTTCACTATTTAGCGTACCGTTGGAGACTGATATATGGTGGGACGCTGCGCGTGCTGGTGTCGTTGTGCAAATCGGACATATGAACACACTTTTATTATTCAATTTCTTTAACTTATTTCTCATTTTTCGGGTTTTCACTTCGATTTATCTTCCATTTAGCGCCGGCACCATCAGCAAATTAGCTCAAATGACTCAGTACCCTCCTAATTAATATTTACCTAGCAACAACATCAGAAACTCTTTAAGGACACAACTTATCCTGACGATACTATTATCACAGGCATTATTCATTTCATAACTCTGCTAACCATGACTATTAAATATTCTCAGAAGTTCATTTTTTTGTTGTATGTTTTTTTTTTCTTTCTCTGTGTTCATTATTGGTTCGCATTCGTGGTAAATATATAAAATTAAAACCCCTAACGGTTATAGGATGAATACGAATAGATTTTTAGAGCTTAGGTAATAACTAGGCTTGTTCAACGCTTATATTTTACGAACTCAATTGTCTGTATATATATATTTTCTTGCACGATCGCCTATCAACTGTCGTGTCTCAAGAAAATTATATTTTTTTTACTGAGAACTTTTGAAATTCAATAATTGCCGCCCTCTCGTCAACTTGTATACATCCTACTGGGGAATCGAATTTCTGTTCATTTCACATTCCGTATCATTCTCCAAATATGTAAATATTTGATACACACATAAATCTCTCAAAGCATAAATATGAATATACGCAAATGCGTGACAAACTAACGTTTGGTATGGCAAGAAAATTTGACGATAATGAAATAATTCTTGTGGATGAATACATATATGGTAACATATTACAACGAACTGCCAAATATACGACACCACACCTGTTCACTTCAATATTGCAGTAATTTATTCTACCCACATTCGTTTCAGTTATACCATTAAATCCAATCATAAGGCTGATCATGTAAACAACCCTAAAAAATATGTTCTTTTCTATATATGTAAGTTTGTTTTGTGTTCCTCTTTTTCCCATCCCTTCCAGCATTCTCTCCTTTTTTTTTCCTCGTTTTCATTCTGAGAGTATTTTTCGTTTTGCATTTCGACATTCCCTTTTCAATCTTGTATTCTGTATATATACATAAATAGAAGTTGTTTAGCAAACGTTTTTTTAATTATTACTTGAATAACGATTCAACTCCCTGCCATCAATAGTATATATTTATATATGAAATTATATTTATATATAGTACTGATTATGGGATTTCACGTAATACGTTATTCCGAATCGCGTCACGGATTTTGAAAAAAGTTTGGAAAACTCCGCTTACGTTTGTTTGTTTTTTTTTTTTTTCCTATCATTAAATTTTTCCTAATCGTATCAATCCTACTAACATGTCGAAACCATCTCCGTTATTTCTCTTTCATCAAATAACACATAATGACATTTATGAAGTCTGTATATTGGGTATATCATCGCCTAGCACCACGAACCAATATTAATGCACACAAACGCACACGCAAATACACACACACACATAAACATGCATTCAACAATAATAATTGAAGCATCCTGAGTAAATATTGTAACCATTATAGGTCTTGCCTAACTCAATAACAACGTACGATGGGGACCATATTTTTCAGGGGTCAAGTACTTTGTTCCTCTGGTATTTTCTTATCGAAGACATTGGTGTTCGATGACCCGATTAATTTCTATTCTTCACTTCACTACACTGAAAACATTCTTGTTTATTCTTTCTTCGTTCAGATTCCGGAGATTCTTCACCTTCAAGATATTTAGCGAAAAATGCGGATGATTAACGAGTTGAACAGTTAGTAGTTCCATTACCCCAGATTGTGAATGAATGTAGCATCTCTACAAGAAAGTTATCTTATCTTTCATCTTCTAATGGAAGTCTCATATTAATTTATTGTTAAACTTTTTTTTTCATATTTTTCTTCTTTTTCCACCAATAATCTTGAAGTTATAGAGTAAATCTAAGTCCGTACCGAGACACAAATATATCTTTTCACTACGATTCCTATCTACGACCGTTGATATTTGACTCGAGTGATGTTGAATTGTTTCATTTCCAATTCCATTCACTATGAAGTCGTATGATATATAACATATTGCAAGACACCACCGAATATTATCCTTAGACATTGATTTTCGAACATCATACGTCCACTAATTCTTCTCATGTTACACACGGAAGGGTGAGGGATCAAGGGGGTGGGATCGAGCGTTTGAAAAAATTTGAGCACAATTGATAAGACAGTATACAGGGGGAGATGATCGTGCTCATAATAATACGAGACTAGATTACTTTGATTTATGATCCATTACTTAAAATACTGACATGTCAAAAGTGATGTTCAACGACCAATTTTGACAGAAAAGGCCATTGTAAAATTGCTTTCTGAGCTATTCAAGCCAAAACGCGCCAGACACACACACCACGCCGGTCCGCGATTTGTCTACAGCCAGGTGCTCCTACGGTACACTTCGAATCCATATTATTACTATTTTTTTTTGTATGTTTTGTTTTTCATCGTTAAAATCCTTGGCAGTTTACCAAATGCAATTCACTAAATAACTATTATACTGTTCTTGGTCGGAGATGTATAATGAAAACTTCGCTTCTTAACTCCAATTTCGCTAGTTTCTTTTTTTTTTCAACCTTCTCTTACGTGTACGCGCCATTTTTTCACCCTCTTACTCACACACATTCGTGACTACTGCCGCAATCTGATTTCCCGTTCGTATTACTTTCATTATTAAGGTGGTGATGATTTATACTTGTATTACTATTAAAGCCGCATGCTGCGTTCCTTCTCTCTTTAACGACATCTTTGTAATATTTGTTTTGTTATTGTTTCTTTCGGTTTTGTTTTTCTTTTGTTTATCTATTGCTTTGATAGGCCAGAAAGTTGACTGGCTGTTTTTAATGTTCTGCCCGGTTTACCTTTCGTTGAGTATGCCGCGGTCCCAAAAAGGAGTACCGCTCGCAGGAGGAAGTTGCGACGTTATCACTGGTCTTGACCCACCTCATAATATGTAAAGAGTGTTTAGCACGAGGACGTGATGATTGTTTTTGGCCAATGTTACTATGTAACCTTCGGAAGTTATTTTAAGGCCGCAGCATCGTGATACCTATATTATAGAATCAGAAACAAAAATGATTGAAACTGGTACATTCCACAGCAGTGGTTATTTCACATATAATCATGTAAAACCACATCCACACATTACTTGGTGCCAAAAAAGTTATGTACCGACAGCAAACTTTGGCTCAGAAAATCAGTTTGAAATACCAATATGTACATATACAATACATGTGATAAAATAATATTTGAATCATTATTGATGCAATTGAGAAGATTGCCACAGGAATAACTGTGATGATGGAAAATTACCTTCACATAAGGACACTCGAATTCAGAAATAAGCGAACCATCCCGTGAAAATACGGCAACGTGGAAGCGATTACCATGAGAATCGCCAATTAGAACATCTCCTGCATCGCTAATGTCGATCCCATTGGGGAAATTTGTTATATTCTCACAGCCAATGCGACGCAGAAAATGACCGTCTTCGTTGAATACTACAACGCAATGTCCCTTGAAGTCACAAACAAAAAATTCTTTGCCTGTAAAAGAATTTATGCATTAATTCGAGCGTCAGCATAAAATTATTTATCCAATCGAGTGATGATTAACATATAAATATATGAATATATATTTTTATCTCACCACTAATAGCAATATCGCTGGGCTCTCTCATATAGTCACTGCAGTCGAACCAATTAAGAAGATTACCAGTATCGCTAATAACGAACACAGTCGGTGACACACTGTCGACAGCCACAATTTGTCCCTGACTTGTGACGGCAAGTCCCGCCACAATATCGATGTAACGAATTGCTATTTTCTTTATGAAATGCCCATTTTTTGTAAATATTTGCATTCTTGAACGTTCATTTCCACGATCGCATACAACAAACTTTCCACAATTTCTCATAACTGCGACCTTCCTTGGATACCATAATTGGCCTTCTTCTTTACCTGGGATTCCAAATTGCGACTTGAATTGACCAGTTTTGTCAAATATCTGAAAAAAGATGCAATCCAATCAATAAATGCAATTGATACAATCTCCGAAAGAATATTGTTTGCGGATGTATGTACTTGAATTCTGTGATTGTTAGTGTCTGCTACAATGATATCCTCATCAGTGCCAAGACAAAAACCGTGTGGGGAATTGAATTGCCCTTTACTCGGACCAAGTTGTCCGAATTTCGAACGAATCTGCATCGGCGTTTGTTTTGTGTTAGTAGAACGTAAATGATTATAATTGCCAGATCCTGTACCAGAGCTACTGTTACTGATGCCCTGCATATTGTGCATTGATTCACCCTTGAGATCATCTGCAACATTCATATTGGATTCAAAATCAATAATGCGCAACAATAAAATGTGACCTGATTAGGATAAACTTCACTTGCAATAAGCGAATAGAAATTTTTAGGTAACACACCTGGGCCTTGTGATAGGATTGGTGACGTCGAGTTCGACAATGATTGATAACCGCCATTTAGCAAAGAATTTGCACTCAGAGATCCAAGATTAGGTGGTTCATTCAGGACAGGTGACGGAACGCGGCCCAAGACAAGGCCTCCACCACCGTTGAGCGTTGGATTCCCCATATCTTGAATAGAAGAAGTTGAATTGTAACAGAAGTTATGAAATGAAATAACAATAAATTAAGATTCAATTACTAAGACAAATTAATGACCTTCGTTGCCAAGAGAATTGCCCAACTTAGCGAGTGCTTGCAGGTTGTTAATAGCATGACTGGAAGTGAGGTCACCAGAAAGTAAATCGGCCAATGTGAAGGACGGCGTCGGACTCGGATTCGCGCTTGGTGGAACTACAGTTGTATCATTGAGTTCCACTTTCTCTGCGAGACTTGCCAATTGTTGGAGATTATATGTTTGAATACTGGTGAATCCGTGCATAGGAGGACCTGGAGGAAGAGAAACTGGCGGCGGCGGTGGGGGAACATTTTGTGGGCTTGATGAAGGTGGAATAATGAAGGATGGTTCACCTTCGAAGGAAGATTGCATTGACGTTGGTAGTGATATTGGAGAATTGGTGCTAATTGTGCTCGAACATGGAACAGAAGCAATCTGATGACTCGTTACCACAGCTATTGTCGTTGTAATATCTTGTGTATTTTTAATCACCGGTGTACTCTCAGTCTTAAATTTGCCAAACGATTCATTTATTACTTTATCAAAATGATTATAGTCTGTTTGAAATTCTATCGGAAATTTGATATTTGCTTTTGGCGTATTGTTAATTAAATTCATAAGATGAGTGGCAACTGTTCGTTTCAAAGTCAATATTTCTGTAGTGTCACCATGCTCAAGTAATCGTGATGTGAAACGACACGCGTTTTCAATTCTCTCAACTGTTTTCTCCACGTTATGAAGAGTTTCCATGACTTCAAGTTCACGATCGGAATGTAATTGCTCCAGTTGATCCAAAGCATTATCACGACATTTTTCTAATATTGCTTTGTAACTCTGAAATGTTTCAATAATAAGATCTTTGGCTTGGTCATGTTGAGCTTGGAGATCGCTTAATCCATTCTCAAGTTGCGTTGAAATTCGTTCGCAATCTAACATTTTAGTTTTGCTTTCAGACATTAATTTTATCAACTCCTCTTTTTGGCGACCTTCAGCGTCTGTTAATCTCTCATATTGATGTTCGGGTGCTTTATGTTCAACGAGAAGACAATCATTGCAAATTGGTTCCTGTTGAATTGGATGAGAAAAATTTTTAATTAACATTAAGAGCAAAATTTTCTTTCGTATTCAGTGAAATTTCATTGAATCGACAAACTTCTCATTCCCATTCTAATGGGACGGAACAAGTTACTGTAAAATAGATAATATATACCTGACATGTATAACAGTAAAACTTCATATTTTCGGCTGGATGATATTCACAAAATATAGGCTTGTGAATGGGTACAGTTTTATTCGACCTTTTGAGGTCCTCAAAGGCTATAACTTTATGGTTCTCGAAACATCTCATAAATTGATGTGCAGTATTGCAATTGGGACACAAGAAATTGGCACAATCAGAGCAACGCGCAACTGCATTCTCCTTGGCCTTGCACGATGTACATAAAACTGTCATGGTTTCGATCGCAGACATATCCAAAATATTTGTGAGAACATAATCACACGGAAGTGATGCCGCGCCCTTAGATCCAATTATTGTTGGTTGAGCACATAATGGACATTTAATCGAAATATTTATCGTCGTATCGATTGTAGACTCATCCACGATGAGTTTGTCCAAACAAACTTCACAAAATACATGGAGACACGACAATAATCTCGGAGAACATAACTTTTGCATACATAAAGCGCACTGTTCGCCATCAATGATACTATTCTCACGGGGTATTTCTTCCAAAGCATCGCTAGTACTCCCGGGATTTGATCCCGCTGTACCATTGGTGCCATCAACCGTCCATTCACTCATCGAATCAGCCCCATCGACTTCTTCAGTGTCCTGGA
Source organism: Meteorus cinctellus (assembly GCA_030523045.1). Taxonomy (NCBI): domain Eukaryota; kingdom Metazoa; phylum Arthropoda; class Insecta; order Hymenoptera; family Braconidae; genus Meteorus; species Meteorus cinctellus. The sequence continues at coordinate 132,435 of JAPYZF010000249.1, read as the reverse complement.
CACTCGTGACATTATTCGTCGTGGCTGTTGACGTCGCCATGGTCATTGTTGATGATGCCATCATTTCACGTGTAATATTTTATCACAAAACAAAATATATGTATATATATATATATGCATATATTCAAGTCCACACAGATTATTTATTATTCTCGTCGGCGTGTTTGATTGTGAATAAACCACCGACCTTCACCTGGAACGATTCACGTATCCAATGGTGGACTGATAATCGTTGCTCACACGACACACACCGCGACGTAATCTTACCTCCTAACAATTATTTTTCCTTTATTCGAATTCATTTACTGGCTCATTACAATCCATGTAGTATGAAAATTTGTAGCATATTCTGGATGTAATTTTAAATGCGCCATAATTGATCAATATACGATGGAAAAAAAGGAGATGAAAAGAGAAAATGACAAAACACGTTCAACAAATTACAGACTGAAGATATGATTGACGTGAACGATGCCGCAATTTTTTCTTGTTAATTTAATCGCTTTGGGCATTTCATTTTGTAATAAAATTATCCAGATACAAACGTTTACGGTGGTGTTCGTTTGTTCAATTGATAACTACGTAAATGTTACGAACCCAAATAATTATTACGATTTATGTGTAGTAATAATGACACGAAGTGAATCTTTTGAGATATCACCAGTGAACTGAACACACGACTTCGTTATGTCGATTGCGCTTGTGTCCCCTTCTGCCCTTCACAGCCCTAGTGTTGCACACAACAGTTCAACTTGCCTTTACGTTATGTGTCGTCGATAGAGAGCCCACCATCGACTCGCGCGCAATATAATCCCACTTCGATTGATCAAAAAAATTTTTTTATCTCTCCAGCTTCTTTCTTCAAAGCTAACTCGTGTTTTGTTGATTAATTTCCTTTACTTCGTTGCGTTTTTGGGATCACAACCGTTTTCTCTTTCTTCTTGTCTTCTTCAGTTCCCTTCACTACAGCTCTCTGTACGAGACTGATCATTTAATATACGAACAGTCGAAAGCCGCTTTTGCTTTTGCTTTTGCTGTGCTAGAAGCTCGAGCCACAACGCACACACATGTACATCTACACAATGCGCAAAACACGAGTCGTCGCGGTATGGATTATGCCATTGGTTTCATTTTTTTCCTTGAAATGCGCACACAAGTTATGTGGAGTGAGGGAGGGTGGAAAGAGAACGTTATGTAGTATACGTCATGTATACTTTGTGCACTCAACACACCGTGGGCAACGACTAATAAGGAAACTCATTATAATGGATTCTATCTTGACCTCGGCGGTAGTTTCTGCCCGCCAAATTGTTCATTCAGATAATTCCCAGTAGGTGGAGTCTGATTATATTTGAATTCAACTGAAACTAAATGTGTAATGTGACGAAAAATTGATGAAAATGATAAGCTAAGGTTTAATCCTCTTATTATTATTGCTACGGAAAAGTAAAATTTCTGCTCTAAGTGGAATGTCAGTTCACCTGAAAAGAATTTCACTGCATGGAATATGCTAAACGCACAAAACTATAGACTGGCGCGCTTTTTTCGACAGTATTCACACAAGATTTTCGAGCAGAAAAAAATTAGTTGTTGCCTACAAACTTCTTACATCAAAAATCGAATAATATAGATTAAACTTCCAATCGCACAAGATTTCTTCAAATATGTTGATAGAGAATTATTGCAGAAAATACAAGAAATGACGTTCAACAATGGAAAAGCCACAACTGAATTCTCGACCAATCATATCACCACACACTTCGGAAGCCTCTTGTGTGATTGGTTCGAATTGTTGTCGATTTCTCACCATAATATTTTTCCATTGTGGATGGACCCTGAAATTCTTAAACGATACCGAAAACATACATCTACGTAACATTTTATCAATGCCTAATTGTTATCATTATATTTACTATGTGACATTGCAGTGCTGTTGTCAGCAAACTGTCACCTGTCAACATTCACAACCCACCGTTGTGTAATTATATTGTTATTGATATGAAAGCTCGTATGGATTGATGAAAATTACCAAACACAAACTCGCATTGCGAGTAGAATAAAACCAATGTTTTATGTTATACCAAATTGTAGAAATATTTTATTATAATTTGTACAATCGTCGAATTTCCATACATATTTGTGGATTTTTTCTTCTTCACGATAGAAATGTTAATAATCTCTATCCAACAGTGAATATATAACCTCTTGTCTTTATATAAAGCAGTATTTTCCAACGTATGTCAAGTAATATTTATTTATGAAACATGAATGTAATGGAATTAATCAAGATTGGGAAGGTAAAATATTATTCACACATCAGAATTATTTGATATTGAATGAGTATGGATGAACTAAAAAGATTCACATCGAATTATAATATACAGAAGATTTATAATATCCGATAAGATTGGTCAGTGATTTTATTGGAGGAATTTATGTTACAGGTGGAGAATGTCAGGATGTTAGAGAGGTATAGCAATAATCATTCTATAGGTACGCTATATTTAACCGCAACACATCTTATTTTTATGGATCCAAATGGAAAAAAGCAAATATGGGTTCTAAATACACACATAGCAAGTATAGAGAAGCAGCCATTAACTACTGCAGGATCACCGTTGCATATTAAATGCAAACACTTTTTAACAATGACTTTTATTATAACTAAAGAACGAGACTGCCATGATATTTATGTTACATTAATGAAATTATCGTCACCAGGTAATGATCCGTATTACGAACTCGCGATTATTGACCTTCATCAGTACAGTTCATTCATATAGTATGACAGTATGAAGGAATCTTGGATTTTCATACATGAAAATTGTATTTAGTTATGGTAGCGGGACGTTTGATGAGTTACTCGAAGGAAAAAGATTATATTATCAATTCTCGTGTCGAATGCGTTGTCTACTGTGGGAAGTTATTCAATTACATACACTTCTAATGGGTGTATGTTAGTGAAGCATGATGTAATAAGATCTGAGTAATTCTTTCGTGCTGATGAGGGTTGATTGATTGTTGACTCCGAAGAAGTATAATCTTTTCTATTTTATTTACCAGTTCGGATGGAGGATTTATATTGTTTCAATTCAAGAGTTTCTAAAAATTCTGCATCAAAGTCAGATGGTTGGAGTTTATTTGATATTCAAAGTGAATTTCAGCGCCAGGGTTTACCAAATGCAGAATGGGCTTTATCTTATCTGAATTCCAATTATGACCTTTGCGATACTTATCCTAGGTACTTATACGTTCCGGAAAGTTGTACAAACAATATTCTTGTGGGAAGTGCAAAATTTCGCAGTAAAGGTCGATTACCAGTGCTGACATATCTTCATCCAAATAAGGTTTATCTCATAAATTTCCAAGTTGATACGAATCTGATAATTCTAGATATTTTTACATGTGAGTAGAAGAATGAATGAATAAAAAAAATAGTTTCTATCTGCAGGCTGCAATTTGTCGATGCAGTCAACCCCTCTCTGGATTCAATGCACGGTGTCCTGAAGATGAGCAGATGTTATATCATATTCTTTGTACAAATCCAACTGCTAAATTCATGTATGTTGTTGACACACGCCCAAGGGTAAGTTTACCATTGTCAATTATTAAAAACGAGTTTTGCAATATCGATATGCAATGACCAATGAATACTCATGTCAATGAGAATATTTTTCAATCTAGATAAATGCAATGGCCAATAGAGCTGCGGGAAAGGGATATGAAAATGAAAACTTTTATGACAATATCAAATTCCGATTCTTTGGTATTGAGAATATCCATGTGATGAGGGCAAGTCTGAGCAAGTTGATGGAATGTACGTGTGAACCATCGACAAGAATGTGCTAAAATATCAACACAATATCAACACATCCGGAATTTAGAATGTAAATTACCATTTTTGTCTCAACAGTGCAACGCACGACATCGATGAATACCTTTTCAAATGGATTGGAAAGTAGCGGTTGGTTGAAACATATTCGATCGATTCTAGAAACTGGGTGGTTCATCGCTAAAGCTGTGTCAAATGGGACGACAGTAGTTGTGCATTGCAGTGATGGTTGGGACCGCACTGCTCAAGTATGCTCTATAGCTGCGCTGCTCCTTGATCCATTTTACAGGACAATACAAGGTTTCCAGGTGGGAGAACGAATGAGAATATTTCTATTTCAAATATATATGTATGTGGATTTTTTTTTACATGATAGGCATTGATAGAGAAAGATTGGTTGGCTTTCGGCCACAAATTCAGCGATCGTTGTGGCCATATTAGTACCGATTCCAAGGAATTAGCTCCAATATTTACACAATTTATCGACGCTACATACCAACTATTTCGGCAATATCCATATATGTTTCAATTCAATGAACATTTTCTTCTGACTCTACATGATCACGTTCATAGCTGTCAGCATGGTACATTTATTGGGAATAGCGAAAAAGAACGACAAATGTTACGGTATATGTTCACAAAATCATATATCACGTATTGAAACATGAATAATCATAATGGTGACATTTATTCATACATTCATTCGCAGATTGTCTGAGAGAACTGATTCCTTATGGGGTGACATCGCAACTCATATTAATGAATATATCAATCCACTGTTTGCATGCAATAAATATAAAGATGAATGCAACAAAATAATGGAACCAAAATTATCGGCCCAAAGTATTGAGTACGAAGATGAAATTATCAAATTGTTGAAATTATATTATTGAATTATTTAATAATTTTTGGTTTTTCAGGCTATGGCAAGGTCTCTATTTTCGTTTTGAGAATGGAATTCATGCAAGAGAAGCTGGTAAAGACTATTTATTGACGCTTCACGATCACACATCCTCCCTCGAGGATCATGTCAAGCTCCTTCTTAAAAGAATGAATAGCTTGAATCAATTGACAATGTCGAATAATGGACAAAAAAAGAGTGGACAAACCAATTGTAAACTAGATAATAAATTTTCGAAAGATGGAACAACTGATAGCATAATTGACCAATCGACAGAGGAGGAAAATAAGTTGAAGACCAGGGCGTTGATAGATCAAATTGAAATAGAAATGAAGTCGATCGCATTAGATTGGAAGTCAAGCAACAAAGTAGAAGAGTGTGTATGTTCTCTTACTTTCGATGCATTCAATAAAAAGGTAAATATGTGCAGATTTGCCATTCTGAGAAATCATCATCACTCAAGTGATCCACATATACATTATGTATGAAAGTTATCTATCGCCAACTTCTGAATGATACATTCCAATAAATTCCTTGCAGAATTACTGTTGGTCATGCGGGAATGTTTTTTGTACAAGATGTATGGGCATGAGGACTTTGTTGCCCGGACACTTGTCACAACGTACTGTACCCACATGCAAATCATGCTCCCAAAGTTCACCTATCTCGTCATCATGAATCCCGAAATTCCAATTTAGGTCGATTTATACAAGTTTTCATTGCAATTCATTCATTTTATGTATTGTGAAGGTGTGAAATGTATTTATAAATGCATTGAGTCAGTATCACAATGGAACGAAATACATCACTAATAAATTTACAAGTTTCAACATATTTTTGGAAATATCATGTATAGAATGGAAACAGAGAAAATAACAGTAAACTTGACTAGGCAGTTTAATAAAATTTTATTCCACCCATACACTTTCGCACGAACGTACACGCTCACACACATCCATGCTCACATAATCGTGTTATCTTCATTCCCCCTTACCTACTGTCAAGATATAAGTATGTTCGATATTCATTGTTGAATAGTATATTCTTCATTCATTTTTTATATTAATAAAATTCTGATGACAATCAACACGATATTACATCTTTTTTTCACCTTTTTCAATATATTGAAAAAAGGAACGAGATAACAATTGGGCTTGACCATATCTAGTATAGTAATATGTAACATGATATCTTTACGATAATTTAATGGATAAAAAAAATTGAATTCCATTTCCCTTATGTAAATTGATTCACACAAAAAAATGCAATTTCGATTAATGAAAGTCAATGCAAACATTATAAATGAATTCATAAGAGGATGTGCAACCAGTAAAATTAGTTTGGGATACTAAAAAAGAAAAGACGAGTATCGTATTCTCCGCAACACAAATTCAACATACGAGTAAGTAAGGTATCATTGGATTACAATAAACGAGACAAAAGCCGTGAGGTAATTGGCTGCCATATTTGTGTATAATAGTGTTTGCAATTCATATCAGCGATTGCACGTGGCTGCAAGATATAAATAAGTGATGCAATATCAGTAGTTTGGCGACAAGAATAAAAAAGAAATGAAAAAATCGAATAGTCAGAACGCATTCACACACACACACACACACACACATAGTCACGCGTATAGATGAGTTCAATCATTTCGAAGTGAAGATATATAGAATAACGGATTCTTAGTGGTTAACAAATTCACTACTGACTTTTTCACGTTTATGAATGGTGAACAGATTTATCAACGTTTGTATTTCATTTGACGCTCCGACAATACCTCAAGTTACGAGTTGCGTGTTTGAGACTCGCCCTTATACAGAACTTATTATCCGATGTAATACTTTTACACACGATCGTTATCGTATATCAGAACGCCACATAGAACAAATACCCTAATAGTGAAATTAAGATCAATAATTGTATTGATGGTGTCACAATCGCATCAATCATGATGACAGGTGAATTGTGGAATGTGAATATATTACATAGAATTCGATGGTAATAAATTTAAGATCTGCTTAACATGAATTATCATCGTAATTATTCCTTATTTGGCTTTCTTCGGCGTGGACCATCCCCGCCACCAGTATATTTCTCCTATAAATTTAGAAAAAGAAAAAAATACATATTGAGTATATTCGAACTATTTCAGTCATGAATATTAACCATGTGTAAGCAACCTAATGAAAATACCTTATCGGATTCTGAAATTTGGTCAGTCTCAGTAACAACATCAGTATCTCCGGCAATGTCGCCAGATTCTGGCTGATTGTCTGTATCTAAATTGTCTAAAGCATCCATGTCCGTAGGCTCATTTAGATCTTCATGAGTGTTCAAGAGTTCCTTGGTTTCAGACTCACCCTGTTTATCCTGCCATTCATATTGTTAAATAATTCATAAAATATATGCAACAAATATAAAACTAGAATTCAGTCAAATTTCACTGACTATATATTTGCTGATTTATGCTATAAAAATATTCTAGATACCTGGGATGTGAAACAGCAACAATATAACAAAATTAATATAGGTAGACCTGCGACTATAATATACACAGCCCAAATCCAAGGATGTTCACCAGTGAACGTCACGAAATAGCGCCATATACTCCACTAGAATTAGAAAAAGCAACGCTACGTGTTCACAACAAATACTTTTCTACAGGGAATAATATCATACTCGAGCCTATAATAGATAGAAAGTAAACGTCATAGTCGCAACTGATTCAATGCTTATTAAAATAGCAGCTTAAAGGCAGACAACAGGGAAAACAGATTTATTGTGGGCTCTATGTTCATTTCCTGTACCTCCTGCGATCTCCGGTATAGATACCATATGTATATAGCGATAGGTATAGAACAATAGACAAAATAGACAGCCCACCAGCCGGGCTTATGATTCATTGAGCGCATTATTCGACCCCACATTGTCGCCTTAGCGCACCCGCATCAACAGAAATATGTCAAACAATTTAATATATGAATTCTTTTAACCGGATGACAGATTATTCAGATGATGTGTCGATCTGCATGTATGTATACTTCTGTTGATGGATTGATAGAAATAAAATACACTTACACTTTCCTTCGCGATTCTCAGTCGGTTGATTTCGAAAGTATCATCAGCCCATTGCTTGGCAACGTCTTCGTCATCTGTGATAATCAAGTTGTCGAAAAGGATATCCGGGGACATTGACCAAAGTTCAAAGCCGATAGCGTGCTGTCAATAAACAATTACCAATTCATTCAAAGTTCTGTGAAACATAACTCATACAATAATTACAAAAAACATTTTGACAGATGAATGTACCTAATTTACTCAATGATTATATAGTTAAAACTCTCTTAGTTTTACAAGGGCCACCGAAAATTCTTTTCTGCGAGTAGAATATGCCAAGAAGATGAAAATTTCATGAAATAAATTGATTTGAATGCTATCAACTCCATGGGGGAAAAATTCGAAGTATGTTCTTGTCAAAATATTTTTATAGGTATTACATGATAAAAATGTACTCACAATTGTCGACATTTTGAATGGATGTTTATCGTTGAAATAGTCAGGATTGGCAATAAGTCTTGGCTTCCATTTCCCTTGATAGTTGGGATTGGTGATGAGTGGCGGCAGCCATTTTCCTTTAAATCTTGGATTCTTCATCATCTTCTGTTTATACGGACCACAACCGGCAGCGTCTTCACACTTCGGATTTGGTATTTCTGGTGGTTCCCAATCCCCATCCATTTCCACATCCCAATCGTCTGGTTTCAATGCATCTGGATTCGGAATCGTTGGTGGTTCATCCTCGAGCCAATTGTCCGGCATTTTATCATTCTCATCGACTATTTGAACTGGTGCGTCTTCATCCCAATCTTCAGGCTTTACGGCAGTTGGGTCGGGTATTTTTTCTCTATCATCCCATTCTTCAGGTCGTACATCGTTGGGATCTTCGATTTCAAGTGGTGGATTGACTGGTGGTGTGAAATCATCAAGGAGTGAACCCTCGTTGACAATTTTGTTGTCTACTTTGATTTGATAAGAGTTGTCCGGTTGCACAATGAGAGTGTATAAATGTGGAATTTTATCTTTAAAAAAGTCTTCTAAGCGTTCTTTTGGTTTCTTACAGTGTTTTTCTTCAACAGTTCCATTAATTGGATTTTTGTGTCTGAAGATAAAATGGAGCTGAAAGAAAATATAATATTGATTTTCTCTGAATACAGCTGCTTCCAATTTTATGAGTCGACAAATCGTCGTAAGAATCACTCGAATCAATATGATTTGAGGACCATATCTTTCTTATAGGAAGTTGGATTTCTTATCAAATCGAATGAAACTGCAAATCGAAGGAAAGCCAAAAAACCGAACAAAAATGTACGCTACATATTGAAACAATGACAGTCTTGGAAATTTAGTTATTCGCTAGATCGTGGAGTTACAAAGAAAGCTCATTCTAAATTTCCATGTCTCTATTAAGATGTCACTAATCTATGAAGAAGGGATAGAAAATGAATACCTTATGATCGTTGCCACATTTGTCAGGTCCAAACATTATAGTGTAAGGTGTTATATCACGGAACATTCTCAAGTCAGCATGAGCAGGATCTTGTGTGAGTAGCTTCAGATACGCTCCACCACATTCTTGTCCTTCTTGAAAGTTGACTTCATATTGGACAATAAGTGGTTTATCGTCGAATTTGAAAGGTTTTACCAAAGACGCCGAAATAGCCGCATGTCTGGCTTTGCTTTTCAGAACTAAACCCGAGTCGCCGTCTTGAGCATTTCGTTTAGGAAGTTCAACTGCCCAAACACCTAAAAAATCAAATAATTAACAATAGTGAAGGCATATAATTGTTCTTTCTCTTCTTATAAATAAATTCGTATATTCACCATCATATTTAGCTATATCTTCATCGATTCCTTCTTTTTTCGCCTCAGATTGAATCCAGACTGTTCTAAATTTCTCTTGGTCATCAAAACTCTCAGCCAAATAAGCGAATCCCGATACGGTCGGACTTGTATAAACATCCCTCGGATATTCCTCATCGGCGGCATCCTGATCATGCACATGACCCTCTTCAGCCCAGATATTGATGAATAATAGTGAGAAAATGAGCACAAATGTGCTCATTCTAATTTTCCCCATTTTTTTTATTAGCTAAAATGAGATAAATGCGACAAAAACTATTAATTTCATCTTTGACACATCAATATTGTGAGGAAATAAAATAATAATTGTACCATCCGGTGAGTAAAAGACAAATTAAAAGTGACTGCGAGAAAAAAAAAAGCTACGATCAATCATACACGAACGATGTGTGATCCGGTTACTGAATGTTCGCGGGGAAAATTAATACTGAAATTTTTATTGTATATTATATAAACTGGACTTACTGGCTGGAATAATATTAATTAATAAACAACCGTTGTTGAGCACGATCGCATAGTTTTTGCAAACAGCTGATGAAATCGACTGTATTATTGAATTAAGTTGATAATTTTAATCCAATCTATTTACACGTAAAGAATTTTTTTCCTACCTTCATACGTTGGAAAGCTCCTCCTATGACTATACTTAATGCCACACAGAGAAACACCAAAAAACATATATATTAAGGAGCGTCCAGAAGATCAGCTCACCACGAAATTTCGTTCGCGCTAACAGCGCCATCGGTCGATTTTTGTTCTCAACCACGTCGACCGGAAGAGCACGTCTCAAATTTTAATTATCGACAAACAATTTTTTAAATAATCGAATAATATTATAATCACCATAAATAAAATCTATTTCACAACATATTTACACAATGAACGTTCATAAAAGATCATGAAAAGAGCAAAAGGAGGGATTGATAATAACTTTTGTTTAAAAAAATACAAAATCGACCAATTTTCGTCTATATAAAATACAAAACGTTTTATTAATTGACAAATAATTCAGATTCAAAATCGTTAGGAAAATATGTACGAATGAAATGAATTATTGATAATGGCGATTATTTTGGATAAAGAAGAACCTGAAAAAACAAAGTGGTGTTCACGAAAACATTAAATGAGGTCGAATTTGAATTGATTTGCGAACACTTTATGACGCAATATGGTCTGATCCGCGTGTAGGTAGCGATTGGTTGTCGGCTAGGTCGCATGATCATGTGTAGTTTTATTAACATCGCACACTGTATTTGGCACATTGTGTGTATTTCATTTCCAAATATATTTGTCAATTAATGCGGAAAAATAGGATAAGACGAGAATAAACACGAGATTAAGATAAAAATTGAAAATGGCGGAACCAGGAGGTTGGGTTCCCTCACAGGAAAATGATTTTTCACATTTTCCACCCAGTGACAATTTCATTTTGAATGATTGCCTTGATGATGGTACGTACAGTACACGATATTCTCATAGATGTGATCCAATGTTTTTTTTTCCATAATTCATTTCACGTATGAATGATTTAATCAATGAGAAATACGCGAACATCATCACATTGATGAAGAGTATAAATTCATTGTTCCAACCAACTAATTTTCTTTGGCTGCTGAGAAAATAGTAATATATGGAAGGCAAAACTACAGTTCTCAACGCTTGGCTGATCCGTCAAATTCATGAGTGGTCGAGTTATATGATTTTGTCCTTATTTTTCATGAACGTTGAATTAGAGGGTTGATTGAGATTACATGAAAAAGCACGATTCACGATATGAATGGATGGATGAGAAGAGTTTCCTCAGATTTATCGACGTGCTGCTTTGAATCAATTCAATAAATGATTGCCTAATCTACGAGATTGTATGTAGAAGAGTTATGTGATCATAGAGTTCATCTCATTTATATTACTCTTCGTAATCATTTGATATACCATTAATCGATTAATAATCAGATGCAATTCAAATTCAGTTGAGTTTCAATCAAAGTGAATCTCAAATTGAAAGATGTCAATGAATCGACTAATCCTGAAAGCAAAATTCATTGACTACTTCATATCAATGATCACTAATATGTATGAATTTTCTATTTTGTATCGCAGATTTCCTCAACAATTGCGAAAGTGAATTGATGAAGAATGGAAATCTGTTTGGTGACGAAACATTTCTCGCCGATTTGGGTGAACCGATCGCGATGGAGAATGACCAATTCGACTTTCTGAATATAAATACTGATAATGATTTCAAAGATCCAGGCATAATCGAGAAATATGAGGAGTCAAATATTATCATGATGTCGACTGATCCTCCCAAACCAGAATCTCCATCGTTGCAACAGCAGCACCAACAACAACAACAACAACAACAACAGCAGCAGCAACCACCGCCACAATCGCTAAACGTACCGATGGAATCAATCAAATTAGCCACTCAACCACAAAGAATCTCAGTGACACCATCTACAACTACGGTCTTTGCTTCGCAATATGCTATCCCCCAAAATGTAAATTTCACAGTCCAGTCACCTGTAGTTACGCTCGCTCCGGTTGCTACAAATCCACGACTGGTGGCATCTCTGATGCCTGCAAAACTCATAAAATCTGAATCTGTTTATCCAAGAGTATCACAAACTGTCACGACTACCTCAGTTCCACATCAAATTCATACTCTAGTTAACACTGCTAATGGAACAGTTCTAGCTACAGGTAAATACAAACAAAGACAATTTATTATTGATGTGTTGCATGAGATAGTCAAATATAGTCGCACTAGACTAAAGACGCGCTTAAAACATTTCTGTCAGTGAACCCACTTTGATGTATCTACAGAAAGTTTCAATTCAATCAGTTTTTCTTAATCCACCAATGTTGGATAAATATTCAGTTCCCTTTCTTCTTCTGTTTAGGCATCCCTGTGATGTTAGACACTGATAAAGTCCAAATCAATCGCATCAATACTACCGCCGCAATGGGTGTGCCGAAAGTGAGAGAAGTGAAAAGAAGTGCTCATAATGCTATCGAGCGACGATACAGAACATCCATCAATGATAAAATAATCGAACTGAAGAATATCATTGTTGGCGTCGATGCTAAATTGAACAAATCGGCAATTTTACGAAAAACTATTGATTATATAAGATTTCTCCAGAATTCTAATGCGAAATTGAAATCTGAGAATATGGCGTTGAAAATGACAGCACAGCGGCAAAATTTGCGCGATATGTTGTCGTGTGGTGAACTTACTCCACCTCGTTCAGACACAAGTGAGCCATCTTTGTCACCAGCACCGACGCCATTATCTCCAGAATCGCCACTGTCAATAAAGGAGGAGCATGATCATCTTCAACAAAAAAGTTCATCTGCCAGTGGTCTTCGTGACCATACGCGACTCACTCTTTGTGCCTTCTTCTTGGTATGCATTGCATGCAATCCATTAGGTTTTGCTCTTGATAGGTATGGAAAGATGAATGAGGATTTTGGCACATCCAAATTGGATGGAAGAACTATATTAACACTTCAAGGTAATGAATTTCGGCGATTCATCCGGTGATGTCATCATCGGATCATTAATAATTGATTGAATTCATCTGTTTTCATTTTTTCTTCATCATACAGATGGAGAAAACATTGATTCAACAATTTGGAGCAGCCTTATTGTTTGGATAATAAATATTTTACTTCTTGCCGGTGGATTATGTCGTCTATTGCTCTACGGTGATCCAATGATTCCAACAAAAAGCAAAACATTTATTGAGCTCCGACGTTGGCGACGCCAAGCCGAATTCAATATGTCAATCAATGATTTTGAAAAAGCAAAGTCCGACCTGAATCAATGTCTCTCTTATTTTGGACGATCCATACCATCAGGTCGTATTGAAGTTGGTTTAGCGACATTATGGCAAGTTGTGCGACAAGTTCTACACAAATTGTGGATTGGCCGTTGGGTGCTACATGTTGGTAAATGGTTTTCGGAAAAATCAGAAAGACAACAGGCTGAAACTTCAGTTATGGAACTGGCAATGGTTTATCAGAGAATCTTATGTCTGCGACTTTCACAAGGATCCACTGATGGTTTACTTGCTTTGGCATTGTCGTCAATCAATTATGCGGAAGCTGCGGGTGAATGTATTCCCAAGCTATCATTGGTGGAAATTTATTTGAATGCGGCTCTATACTTTAAGCAATCACTCGTCCCTTTTATTCATAAATACTATCTTGGTAAAGCAAGATCGGTGCTTTCGTCGTGTGTTGTTGCGCCAACATTCAAATGGATTACTACTCCAGACGGTGTTCGATTTTTCATTTCACACAAATGGCAATATGGTGACTGTTATGTCAGTGAATTCACATCGCAAAGTAGTAAGGCGTATCCACTATCTTTTGCGGCTCGTGCATACAGAGAATTTCTCATTGGCCAATGCTTGAGACTCTTGACAGGAACTGCTGAAGACTCTCATGCATCAATAATTCTTGATCTGGCCAAGAATGCTGTTGCTTCCGCAAATGTTGAATGTTGCTTTTCTCACAGTGAAAATGGATCTAGTGAACAATGTGAAGATAATATTGGTCTCTGGTGGGGTGCAGTATTCTGCGTAGCAGCCAGTTGGCGACTTGGCGAAGATGATTCTAATGCTTGGACAATTGTTGAGAATAAATTCCCTTATGAAAGAAATTACGATGAAAATGGTGCTACATCGAGCGAAAATCCATTACCTCATGCTGTGTTTTGTGTTTTGCAAGCTGCTAAACGTCCAACCAGTGTAACATCAATTCGGCTTATTGATCGAGCATCGAAATTCTTGGAACACTCTATGTCATATTATCACTGTAGACAACAATCATCACACAATGTCCAGGTAAATGGATGTATGAAATTATGAAGATTCGATTGAACACCCATGACTATATTGCCATAAAATTTGTTTGATTGGTTGTCTATTACAAAAGTGCATTGTAGTTGCATTGCATGGATAATCAATAGTGCAATACTTCGACAGTGCAAATTTTGTGGTAGATCATAAGAACCGAAAATTACCATTTCCCCTTTATGCGAGCAAAGGGTTTGGGAACCCTTATAATCGAATATATTTTCGTGTTCTCAGTTAGTTCAACTGTGGATTTGTGATTGGCTTCTGGAATTACGAACATTGTTGTGGCAAGAATTAGCCGGTGAAGTTGATCAACCAGTCACAAGTGTTTTTCTCGCTGGTTTCCAACATGATTTGGCACGTCTCCGGAAACTGAGCAAACACATTCCAGTAAGATATTATTTCCTTTTATTATAAATGACAAAAACTCAGGCAATGAATTCAAAATATTGATCTAAAAATATTACATTTACAGTCTGTTTTGCCAAGAATATTCCTCTACGAAGCTACAGCAAGAATAATGGCTGGTGCTGCGCCGGTTAAAACACAAATACTCTTGGATCGCAGTTTACATCATAGAAATTCGCGTTCCTCAATAATCTGCGGGAAAGATCGTTCACAAGATAATGGCAGCGGTGAGCGTGAACACGCTGCGGCACTTTATCTTGCCTGCCGGCATCTCCCGTCTCTTTTATTAGCGTCACCCGGCGAACGAGCTGGCATGCTTGCAGAAGCCGCTAAAACTCTTGAAAGAATTGGGGATCGAAAAAAATTGCTGGAGTGTTATGAACTGATGCGGCAACTCAGTCCAGCAATATCTGCTAATTGAGAATTCGTGTGCATTGAACTTGTCTTGCAGACGTCACTGTATTATATTCACATCATTGTATATATACACTTGGTAGGATATGAATCGATACGATATCCGTACCAGCAGTTGTGCATATTTACAGGTATGCAATACCTTGTAATGTAAATGTTCTTTCGTTAATTGAGGATGATGATAGTGCAAAATTTTGTGCATGTATACACAGACGTATATATGTATATATGTATATATACAAAGTACTCCTCTTCACATGTGAAACTATTCATCCTGAATTAAATGCTAAAGAGATAAGATTATTGGGATTTGGAACTCTCCAAATATAGTACTATTAATTTTTTCTATTCTCGCTGTAAAAAAAATATTTCCTTCAGTTTCTCCAACTGTCAATGGTTGCTGAAATATATGACTATGTTATCTAAGGTAGGACGCTGTATATAAATACCTATATGATATATGTATATAAATGCTTATGTATGCAAATGAATTTGCAAGACCAAATAAAAAAGTTTTCGCCGAACTCATTTGTAACAATATTCCTTTTTCTTTATTCTCAATAGCTTTTTTTACATTCGAATAGAATCTGATAGAGTCTCCAACATATTTTACCGAAACAATAACATAATTGTATGATTCGACCAAACAATTATGTGACTGAGCTGTTTCATTTACTTTCAATGCAGACTAGTTTGTAAGAAGTAAATTGAAATGCATGAAGTTCACATGAGCACGCAATGGGAGAACATTATCGGGAAGCGTTAGAGTGTTAACCCATTCTCTAAACTAAATTCATAATTGGCTGACAATTCGTTACAATCAAGTGCTACTCTCGCATTCGAAATCTCTTCAATTTTGGCGTTCATATAACTATATACTTGTACAACTTTTATTCATCAATCTATTCCCACTGTGGATGATATATATTCACAGCATGATAGTCAATTACAGTCCCTTGATTGGTAGAAAAGAATGTATCCAGTTTCAGATGTTTTATGAATATCAGACGTTAGTCCATAAAAATCAGCTATGTTTGATGCATCAATTTTCTGGAACAAACAAAGTGCCATGAGTATTTTTTTGTCATGCAATTATTGTGTTCAGTGAAAGAACTTCTTGCTTATTGAAACATACGTCAACAGCATCGTCATCGAAGAGTAACCAGAAACCATGACTCTTGACTATTGAAATGTAGTGGCCTCGATTGGGCCCACTTCCACAATGTATAACAACTGCTACCAAATCATACAGTCGATCTGGATTAACAGCATCGTCGCTCTATTGATAAAATAGGTTATAACCCGCAACGAAAAACCAAGTCATATGCAAAACGACTGTTAAACTACAGCATCATGTTACTTTACTTACGGTATTGAAAAGCCTCAATTCCAACGGAAACACCACCCGATGAGATACTTTTATGTGTCGATTATATTGCTCAACATATTTAAATCGTTTCAAGTGAAGGGCAAGAATCATGGGCAACTTCTTGAGCCGCATACGTTTCTGCAATGAATTATCATTGTAACAGCTCTAATGAGTGAATATACTGAATGAATAGACGAAAATATTCTCTTAATGTTACTCACCTGAGCTTCTTGATAACTACTACAATGATCGCATTTGAATTTATTATCGCTGCACAGAGTTTCTGTATCTGAGAAACATTTGAGGCAATAAGTGATCGATGTGTTTTGATCGACATCAACTTGAAGATCAAAAAAATTCTCGTCCTTGCTTGATACAGTCTCACAATTAAGGCAACGAGTTTCTGATGTCAAAATACCCTGGAATATTTCATGCACCCATGTTGGCTCTGGCGGCGTTCCGGCATCACCCGCGCCGGTTTTGCCCGTAGGTACTTGATTTTGATTTCTTTCAGCTAATGAATAGAATATTACATTTCATATCCGATATATCATGCGAGAATATCCGACCAGAAGTCAAAACAATTTAATATCTTACCTAATATAATCTCATTGATGTGATTAATGAGGAAGTTTAAAAATTCATGAGCATCTTGTTGCATGTAATTATCAAATTCCTCTGGAACATCAATTGAGAAAAAAAAATTGAACATATTGGAATGGTGGAAATTTGTCAAACATGAAAATAAAGACCGTGAACCGATATATCACCTTTTTCTTTCCTTAATCTAGCAATGAATTTCTTAGGTGCAATCGAACCGACTTTCTTCTTTTGCGTAGCAATACTGTAAAACAAATCTGCCAAACATGTTAATAAAGTCTCTTTGGTTCTCTTATTTCTGGCTTTATATTCCAATACTTTTTCCCTGAATGGTCTGCAAAAATAGAGTGCTTGGAGCACTGAATTGCTATAGCAGGTATTTCCAAACTGCAATGATAATAATTGTCTCAATTAAGGACACATTGTTAATTCATAAATGATGAATGAATAATCGTCGATACTTACGTTAATTAATCCGAAATAATGTTCATTCGGAGGAAATTGATCAGCTCCAATATTTCTCTCTAATTGAGATATATTCGCACCCTAATTAGATGAAACGAATAAATAATGCCGATGAAGTGATCAGAAAGAGGTTAAACACAGGTAAAAAAATTTCCAATACTCAAAATTCAATGTAACTTACCATTTTACCATTCAATCACACGTACGTAGTATTGAGCAATTAACAATGATCCTTCCGTCCATGTACACATAATAATATTCAAATTCCATAGATTTTCACCTGCTCAATCGTCATTGATGTTGTAGATATTACCTCAGCACACGTATCATCGTTAGAATTAGCTCTAGATGGATCATGTGAAATACCGGAAAAACATATTCCAAAAATCAGCTCAACATTAAATACAATCAAAGATGAGATGAAATTTCTGATATAATTTAGTTTTCAATTTATGAATTTACGGAAAATCCAGTGAAATTCATCACTTTTTTTTCTGGTTCTTTACTCCGTCTATTGTGACAGGTCCCTGCAAACTTGCAAAGCTCCATGTATATAAACGGTATGTATTCATGTTTCAATCCACGCATATATTGTTGTAAATATAAATTTAATGAAGATTCCTACTTTACTAACAAAATAGTCCCGTTGATACAGATGCAGTGTGGCGGTGATTTCAAAATAGCATCCTACAAATAAGGTCAACTCATGTACATTCATCTTTCCATAATTGTACATATGTTGTGGCTCTGATCATGAGAACAATTATAATAATATTTTGATGGGAAAATATCCGACATTTATTGGAATCATTCAAAAACTTCAAATATTGCAAAAGACCTCAATTCTAGATCGGATGTTTGACCTTGAAGTAGTTCTTCCATTCCAGAAATGTTTCCTACTATTGGTGTTGTAGGAAACTACCATATTCATACTCGAACGGTACCGCATATTGGTGTTATACACAAGCGTGATTAAAGAATATGGTTTTGTATCAAAGTATTTACGACTTGTTGTGATCCCGAAGCAAAAGTACTTCATAATAACGTCCGAATTACCACTGCCTTAAAAATCATCAAATTATGACGGTAAAGAATTGCGTATAAGTGTCTAATATTGTATTTTATCTAAATAACATAACCTGAAAACAAAACTCATAACAATACAATTTGTATCCCGAATTGATGTTTCCGTTTGATATTTTCATGTTTAATAGATTGTGCATCCGTTTATGACTCGTTCGAAATTAATTTTTTTTCTGCGCTTCACCGTGCAGGAAAAATTAAATTTCCTTCTCTTTCAGTCTGATATCTAGTAAGCTCGTTTCCGAATGTTTACTACTCCCATGATGATTGAATGCTCCGTTTATTTATATAACCTTTATGTGCTTTAACAACATTCAGATACACATAGTAAGTTTTGAATAATGGAGGAAAAATGTGATTCACTGTTTACCAGCAACGGCCAGATGATCACAGGAGGAAATGGAACAGGGAGGAATACGAGCGGATTGCGCTTCAGAGGTTACAGGAAGAAATTGCCGAAGAAGAATTGGGCATTCCGAAACAGCCTGCAGTTAAAAGAGAGTTACTCAAGCAGAGAGATTATAAAGTTGATCTTGAGTCAAAGCTAGGCAAAAGTGTTGTTATTAATAAGAATACGCCGTCATCACAAACCGGAGGGTAAATAAATATTTGTTTCAGATTTTGGAAAATGTGCCCAACTGACTAAACTTCGTAATTCTCTTTCAGATATTATTGCAATGTTTGCGATTGTGTTGTCAAAGATTCAATCAATTTTCTGGATCATATAAATGGCACAAAACGTAAGACTGTATAGAAATTTCATTTTATTTTCTCATTCCATTAAATCATATTATGCAAAAAGCTCAATACGTGAAAACTACTATAGAAGGCCTAACCGTATTTTACGGTTATTTCATGAATATCATGTGATTAAATGATAGTGTAGACTAGATAAAACATTGTACAATTGAATGCCTTTTTATTCAGTGCGTATTTATATTATCGTGGGAATTTTTATGGAAATTAGATCAGCGCAATTTGGGTATGTCGATGAAGATCGAACGATCGACATTGGATCAAGTAAAAGCACGATTTGCAGCGAATAAGAAGAAATTAGAAGAGAAGAAAAAGGACTACGATCTGGAACAGAGAGTCAAAGAATTGAAAGAAGAGGTATGGATTGAAATTCTTCATTTTTCGTACAATCATGATCAGTTACCTTATATTTGTAGGAAGAACGTATCAAAGAATATAGGAAAGAAAGGAGGAAGGACAGAAAAAGAAAAATTGAAGAAGCGAATGAGGATGAAGCGGGCGGCGCTGACGAAATGGCGGCAATTATGGGTTTCTCCGGGTTTGGTACAAAGAAAAAATGAAGATATGTGTTATAATAATATTTATATAAATATGATATTAAAATTTGAATCAAGAAAACATTGTCTTAATTTTTACGCTAAAATGCTTCGAATAATGAGTTTCATCTACCAGAGACAAAATCTGTGACACTAACCACAGACTATTTTATGAGTCGTTGAATCTTTCTTTGAACAATTTAAAGTCGGTGATGAGTGAGCTTTGGCATCACTATTTATATTTTGTTCGTGAGTATTGAAAATGTACTATCCGAAATAGTATAATAAAAGGCACATCATAATACATAATGCTATCTTAATTTGAAATGCCTGTTTGTGAGAAGATCGACATTTCAAATGTATGTAATTTCCCCTACAGTTAAGATTAGATTTATTAATAATGAAAAGTTTATGAATAAATATATTTAATACAATGCTAGACTATAATATCACTGTATGATTGAGATATTTTCTTTTTTCGTCTTACACATAGGTAAATAGTGTGATAAAAGTAAACCAGCAAGTTCGAAGAATTTATATAATGCGATGCGGATAGTCCGGCTTATTCAACAATGTTATCAATATCTCTATCAAGTATTCTAATCGCATTGTCAATTCCCTCTCTAATGCTTGCTATTGGAAGTGAAATATTTTGATGCACCGATATATTTGTAATGTTGATAAAATTTGTCGTTTCACGTTCCAATATTTTCCAACCACTGTCATATTCCGAACAAAAATCCGATAACATGAAAGATTTGAGCGTTCGGCTTTTTATAATCGATTGCGTATTACAATTCATAAAATCCAACGAACTATTGAAATTTAAATCAGAGTTATCATAAGAAGAAGGAAACTGTGTGATATTTTTCCGGACCAAAAGATCAGGAGACAACTCTTCTATAATCTCTTGAGAAGGTGATGGACGGAGTGAGTTTCTAGCCGATGATATTTCGTCGGGCTCCTCTTGTGTTAAGGTCCACGGGGTTTTCGATCCTATCGAGACTGCAAAGCTTTCACAGTTGGAATTTCGACTTCCCATTTCATTCCAAAGATATTTCAAACTACCATCACTACTGCATGGTCTGGATGGACAAGAATATGGTGTGTCAGATATCGATAAAGATTCGAAATGGAATGGCGCTGAATATTTCTGTGGTATCGAAATTCCTGAGTGATTTCTATTTTCTTCACCCGAACTCAATTTCTCGCTGAAGGGAGTTGGTTCAAAAGAAACGTTTCCAGTGCTTAATTTTGAATATTGTCCACACTGAGTTGCTGATTGAATGGGCTCATCAAAACTTTTGATAGACATCGTTTGGGAGGGAAGTGATTGGTGATCTTTATCATGACTTGTGTTATTAGAAAGAATATTTTGCAAATGATTATCATTGTACTTAAAAATTTTTCGTGGTGTGGGAAAAGAATTGATTGATTCACAGTTCCGTCGTTTGATTACCTGCCCCGGACTATGTGCTTGAGAGGATGATGGACAATTACCAGATACCGACATCCATGAAAATGAAGTTTCACATTGATAATTACCAATGAAATTTTTATTCTTGTATTTTTTAGGAATAGATTCAGAATAAAACGGGTCTTGATGATAGAAATTAGAATCATCTGATTCAAATTGTTTTGCGTTTACATCCGTTTCTCGGAATCCAATATTGTCGTTGTCCGTAGAGCACATTTCTTCTTGTATCCGATAATTATCCTCTCTAATTTTGAGAAGTTCTTGACTTTGGGATCTACGTTGTAGTCGCGCTAAGATATCTTTTGATTCCAATGACAGTGGTGAATATCCGCCCATCTCTTTTTTCGGTCGTTTTGCTTTGGGAGTTTCGTTTTCACAATCTTCGAAGCATAGGTTTTCTTTGAAATCATTGGCGATTATGCGTAAGCATTGTTTACTATCTGGTGAAGATGCTTCCTGTTTTATTTTCCGTCGTTCTGGTACGGCCATATCGTTTTCATTAAAAACGGTCATATCACTTTGAATGAATCTTGATAATAAAGCTTTCCTTGCTGGCATCGGTGGATGTTTCTTCTTTGGCGTTAATACTGAACAACCAATTTCTTGAAACGCGTCGTTAATTTCAGTGCGGGATGATGTAAAAAAAGAATCCAATTTATTCATCGGATTTATAACAAGGTGTTGCTTTGGCGATGATCTCCAATAATTCTTCTCCATTATTTCTGGCTTCACTACCGTCTTCATCGAGGTCATGTTTTTTGTACAGTTTGTCGTCTCTCTATTGTATAAAGTCGGGATTCTGTGATTTTCTTGGACCCACATATCAGTCGTAGGTTTTTCATCAAACTTGTACATGCATGGAAGAAAACTTTTCAATACCTTGAATGCCGCTGGTACTCTCGTTTTTTTATTCCTACGAGATAATTCTATTGCGATGGTCTTCGTCACTTTCCCAGCACCTGTCCTGTAAACAAAATTCCTTTTTTTACATCAATGTAACATTCACTTTATAACACAGATTGTGCAGATACAGCATAAACTAAAACTACATAAACAAGTATTGAGATGGTTTGAAGACGTCATTGAAATAACGAAGAGTGCGCAATCGAATCATAACTTCTGTGGTTGTCGAACATCTCCTTTTTGCGTATTGTCACAAAAAAAAACGGATGAAAAATAACCCGACGAAGAAATCTCGCAAAAGGAGAAAGAAAATGATCTGGAAGCCATCAGTTAACAACAAAAAAAAAATACCTCACTAAGTTCCCGCACACTGACGGTATCCCAAATTTCGTCAGAGCTTTCCCTCTAAGTTGTTGCTCAGTGAGGAATGGATATCTAACTTTCAATAAGGCAACTTCTCTAGCAACTATATTATGCCAATTATTGCCGGTGGGAACTTTAACAACGACTCGGGCAATCCATTTGTCTACAATATCAAAACATTTATTTTTGCACTTGATTCCGTTTTCTGGCACTAGATTCATACTCGATTTATTTTCAATTAAATAATCGTTCATATTGCAATAATCATTCGTATTGTCCTCAAGTTTAACATTCTTCAATGATATGAAATCTGAATTCTCACTATTCATCATTACCAAGTACCCTGATGAGAAAACGACACAGCAACCTTTTCTTCACACTCTCCTCAACTCAAATCAGTTTGTATACTCACACTAGAATTCGTTTTTCCTTTGTCTTTTTCCTTGTGAAGCACGCAACAACCATTCCCTCATTTTTTTCCGCGCCACCTGAACACAAAGGAAAATGTTTGAAATTTTACAACCGTTACGCTGCCACCTTGTGATCGGTCAAATAACTGAAAACGTACTTTTTTTGTTTGGATTCGAATTAGTAAATTTGAATTTATCTTTACATCATTTGAGACTAAACTATTACATTATAGATTC
The DNA here is from genome assembly GCA_030523045.1 of Meteorus cinctellus. Classification (NCBI taxonomy): domain Eukaryota; kingdom Metazoa; phylum Arthropoda; class Insecta; order Hymenoptera; family Braconidae; genus Meteorus; species Meteorus cinctellus. The sequence goes on along the minus strand of JAPYZF010000249.1, from coordinate 108,893 downwards.
ACATCCGATTAATTGTTTTGTTTAGAACAATTATTTATTTTGATCCTTTGAATTTTAATATGAAAAAGAAAATTTCCCTTAACAGATTCGAACTGTGCTAATTATGCGGATTTTATGGTACGTAAACAAGGATTTCCCGCGCATCCGCGAGTGCGATGATGCGACCTCTGCCACAAAAATATCAATGTAGTTCAGAAAGGACTTGTGCACACCTACGCATAATTCGGTGCTTGCAATAATTCACTATTTATTGATAATAATGTGAACTATCACTGTAAGTACATGCACTGAATTGGAAGAACATTTGCAAATGGATGGGTCTGATTGTGTTTGTGGCATATCCACATGTAATGTACTCTAATAATGCACATTCCGTCATGATTGTTTCGCTTATTCAATTACGAAAACTCGTTTCGTGATCTTTTATCATCATATTTTGGTTTGCAGCGAGAGAAAGCGATGATGAACAAGATTTTCCGATACGTATTTTCCATGGTGAGCGCAAAAAATTATATCCGATTGCTATTTGTCATGGCGGATATAGCAAGATCCGAATTGTATGGTACCTCCTGGCAATAATTGATCATGGTGATCATATTTTCAATTTTTTGATGGAACGATCGTTTTTTTTTTTTAATTTTTATGAGGAATTTATTATTATCTTGTGGGATGTGTTGTAGACCTGAGAACGTTTGGAGTATTCTATGTGTCGGATGGAGAAGATGGACCCATCCAAATGTGTTCAGCTATTGCGAATACACTTTGTGTCCTATATTTCTTGTTTATCATTATTCCACTGAATTTGAACACACGAAGCAAAAGAATGGATTTTTACACATCTCCGTGGCCATGGATATGTTATTTCCAGCATGAATTTTCATTTCATTCATTGAATTTATTGGATAAATTTTGCTAATGGAATGATATTAAACTACTTCGTTATTTGGGGGTATCAAATCTGTTCAGAAGCATGAGCATCATTTAGCGTGACTATCAATACGAGTTATATTCAATGAAGACAGAAAGAATCGTGACGAATTTTGGGTTCGAGAAGCAGTTTCATATTCTCATAACGGTACAGAATTCAAAATTGCAATTGGCATGACGAAATTGAATCATCCAGAAAGTGGGTAATCATCGTTTTGCATATTTATACTTCGCCCCTTTTTTTTGTTTTGCAAATCAGATTAATTTTCAATTTTCCATGAAGATGAGTGATGTGCGCAGTATGTATACAGCGAATGGAATGACGCTACTGGTTGAAGAAGCATAGAATCCCCGTCCTATCTGGTTGGGATCCCCACCGCGGCTGAACCATTACTTTTCTCGCAGCAGCAGTTTGCCGTGTTGAGAAGGCAAGATCCATGGAATAGGTACATCGTAAATGTCTTGGTCCGTCAGCAGATCTGTGCGTAGCTCTAGCTCTTCATTATCATGAAGAGAGAAACAAAAATCGAAATTAAAATAAATCAAGTACTATAATGGATAAATTTTGAAATAATAATTCATTACTTTTGTTATGGTTTAAAGGAAAATAAATATAGTTCGAACTGAATAGTGAACATGCGGGAGAAAGTGATGGAGATAAAAAAGAAAGTAATAAAATCCATGGATGTCAGATTGAAAACTTCGTATAGATGATTGTTGATGTAATTGTGAATCTATTCGGATCATTTAAGATGAAACTGGAGATAGATTGCAATGCGTGTGAGTATTAAAATTTCAATTCAGGTGAAAGATAAACAAAAAAAAAGTTCTGTGTTTCCTGATGGGATTGTAATGGTATTTGTTTGGATTGTTTCATCTAGTGTTGGAATTTGGTGTTTTCGGATCTACAAACGTGACCTCTCCGGAATACTGAATTTATATTCATTGAATTAACATAAGGATAATAAGGATATAGTGAGTTTGGATATTTGTAAGTAGATGTGAAGAGTCAGTGAACGTGCAACAGCGTGACGATACCAGTTTTTTATTATTACACTCTCATTAAACGTGCTTAAGTATCTTGTGGAAGAGAGTGAGGAGAATGCCGCGAACTTCAGGACCACTACAGCCGATCGAGGAGTCCAACTCCGCTAAATCAAGTGAGTGATTTTTCTCGAGTTAATTTTCGTTCATTGAATTGATCATTTGCTAAATTCGGAGAATAGGATCTTTACTCTCATGTATTTTTATAAATTCAATGTAGCACATCCTGGTGACACGAAATTGCATAAGTATTCTAATTACGTTGAATAGTTCCTGAAAATTCTATCTGTATGATTATGATCAGTCAAATATGAAATCCTGCAATTCATATTACCAAATAATCTTGTCATGAACTGATATACACATCCATATATTTTTGTTGTAAAAAACAGAGGAAAACAATTTTGCCTCAGCACATAGAACACTTGCTTAACAATCTAGTCAATTTAATTACATCACGATTCCTACAAAGTAACATGATTAGGAAGAAAAAAATACCCTAATTGCTACTAATCATATAACAAGTCCAGTTTTTTTTCACCACGAAGGTGTCAATCCGTATGCAGTGTGCACAATCACACATTATTATATCTTTGTTAACTGCTGCATCTACCCATGAAATAAGATATCCAATGTAAATTATCAGCAGTCCGTTGAAATTTCTCACATACTTTACTCTCCTACGAAGTAAAGTTCAAATCAGCTTTTGTGATAGCTTTAACACTAATCGATTAATAATATATCAATCAGAACTATTTCAATTATATTTCCCCTGGGGAATAGGAAAATGAAATTGTAAAAAACAAATTTGAATTCACTCGGAATTTGTTATTGTAATGTAAATAATTCATACATTTAATTGCATGAATATTGTTACAAAATTGGATGAATTAATTCTTTTTTATCTTGCACTAATTGTAATATCTATGCGCACCTCACTTTCTCCTTTCATCTTAGCGGAAGTGAAAATAACGTATCAAACGTTTAACTCACATCCAAAGTGTTAATTCTCATTCTATCATTTTTCCGTTCGTCTTTTTCTCTTTGTTCATCCGAATGCTCTTGCTTTTCGATGATCACTCGTGCAAATCGTGTGGGTTTCGGGCGCGATCATGTGAAACAAACTCAACACGATTATAATACAGACTAACTATGAATTGTGTCTTTAGTTTAAAATATTCTAATTAACGACAGCAATAATGTCAATGTGATTGCTCGTTAAAAAAAAATATGTGATGTCGAGGTATTTAAAATGTAAGCAAATCGAAATATTTTTATATTTCAAGATCCAAAAGAGTTGAAAATATCTGATCATTGGGACTAATATATTTGTTCACGTGCTCGCGCAAAGATATGATGGGAGAGTTGGATTTACCGTTAAGTTAAAGCAGTCTGGGACCTGGCGCTCTCACCAATAAAAAAAAACCCATTGAAGACTGTTTCTCTTTTTGATTTTTTTCTTGTTCATATTTTTCTCTTATCTGCTACTAGAATTCTCTCTGATGCCAGAAGGTATAAATGTTTTTCTTAACGATTATGAACGCATATGCCTTAACGTGAATAGAGCAAAACATATGAAGTTCATAAATTTATCGGTAACACTTAATTGATATCCAACTGAGCAGTGAAAATGATTTCATACTATTTAGACATTTCTAGATGGCTGCTCATATCCCCTTTCATTCGTCAGCTTGGAAATATCTTTTGTGTTATCCAATGTATATGTAACGCTGAAAAAACGAATGAATGCGATGTCGTCATTTTTTTTTCACATCTCGTCAATTAAGTTCATACATCGAATGCCAGATGGTTTATATCAATTCTGTATATGAACATAAGCGAACTCTCATATTCATATTCCGTACGGACCTAAATAAATGTATACCTTTTGTAATATTAACCCGACAGGCATATCATGAACAATGACAACATCATGATACTCATTCGTTGAAGATTATTCATGCATATACACTTGGCGAGTTAATGTATTACTAACGCGAATTAGAATCGATTAAATGCTGGATAATACATATGAGCATGAGAATATGAGCATTATTTTGTATTGTGAGTCGGCAAAATGTGATTTATTGTTGGGTCACTCCTGATTTCCAACCTGCTTTCATGCGTCGAATAAAAAAAAAGAAAAAAAAATATGTATAAATGTGCACATATGGCTTGCGACTCTTCCGCGACGTGTAAATTTATGGAGATTGTATATTTTAATTTTTTTTGCATTATTGATTAGTAGATGATTTCTAGGGAAAGCTGAATATTATCTTGATTAATTATATTTTGAAAAATTGGTTAAATGTTATAATCATATATATTTGTTCTGCGGAAAAAATAAGAATAAATAAATAATGCATATAATGTGTGTGCCTCTATACGTATGTGGCGTGAAAAATAATAGATTGTATGGAGTTTAACTGTACATGAACAATTGTCAGTTGATGTAAGTGATGATACTCGTCGTCATGTATGACTGCGTCCCAGGTGTATATTTTGCGATGATATTTATGAGCGTGTGCAAAGTAAATATGTATATATGGAAGAGAGTGATCCTTGCCCTAATCATATTGGCATCTGTGTCTCGTATTGCAGCTGTCGCCAATTCGTATTCAAGAGTTGCTTCTCTTTATAATTTTTATTATTTATATATTATATTCAAACTCAGGTTCAAGAATTGATGATTGAAGTTTATTCAATGTCGTGGGAAGACGCATATGAAGGAAATTTTTTGAATATCTCTGGATAGATATTTAGAGTATTATGCAGATAGACATAATATTAATGGAGTGTATTGCACATAAGATGTGGGGAATGGTAGGAGTTGTTATTTATATTGTGGGCACTGTACGGTTCTTACAATCACTTTTGTGGTTGTAGAATATCTAACAGGCTGGATATAGAAATTGTTGTCATTTTTGGAATAATTCTTTGATCTATTGTTCATGGATAACTCAATTCTTTTGTATTTGAGTTATCAATTAACGGTTGGAGATACGAGGAAATATTTGTGCGAAAATGTTGATGTAACTTTCTGACAAATATTTCCTGGTGGGTTGAATTTAATCACGTTCAAAGGAAAATGATGATATGGGTTGCATTTCGGCGTCCGTGTAAATTCGCTCATGCTATAATCTGATAATCATCCGTAATCAAATACGAGAATGATTAAATGAGGTTGTGTACTGTTTATATTCTTTGGAAAGTCACGAATTTATATACTCAGGTCACGAACGCGAGCTAAATCCATTCAATCGACTTTGTTCACGTTTTCCACCACCCATTACACTACATATCACAATGTCATTGGCTTTGTTATTTCCAAATTGGAATCCAACATATATGAAGACGACATTGTAAACATTTTCTTTTAGTCAATCTCAGCAAGACCATTTGCCCACAAGCAAAATTCAAGTACAATATTACATTGTGTCGATATTTTTTAATTAGTTAGTTACATATAACAAATAATATATAGAAACTCTACTTGTAAATGTCACAAATTAGAGCGCACGTAATCCACGGTCCCGGTTTATCCAAAGATAGCAAATAAGACGTGACTTCCTGCCTCATTGTTCGAACTTTTCGAGGCTTCTTCGACATGGTGGCTGAATTAACTGGCATTCCAGTTGTGAACTGTCAAAAGAATAGATTCGAAAAATCATCGACAGTATTATCATCATTGGAAATCAATGATAGAGTTACGTCGGTTGATATAAAAAGAACAAGGCCCGCATGGATTACAACAGCCACTCGTGAACCAATATACAGTTTTTTAAATGAAAATGACAAAAATTTTGGAGAAGTGAGAAATGAAGGAATCGTGAAAGAAAATAATATTGATAACGAGGAAGAGCCATTGTACAGCGTTGTGAGAAAAGACAAAAAGAAACTTACCGGCGAACTTGAGAGTGTGCTAAAATCTCGAGAAGAAATATTGCAGAAGCAACGAGAGCTACATAAGTGGCTTCAGAGCTCCCCAATTTGTGAAGCGAAAGTCGTCAGTGAAGTAAAAATTAATCCAAAACTTATCGAAAAAATGGAATCACGAAAATCGGAACATCCGTGGACAAATACAGAGATCTCGATACCGCGTGGTGTTGTTGGAATGGCCGAGTCTTATGGGAAACTTTACAGAAACCCCAATGAAACACGTGAATTTATGCTGCAAGAGGAGGAAGAAGGTGGTGAAGATTTCATTGGAGATGATATGATGTCAACAGCAGTTGATTCAGTTGGTCAATTTGAAACCCTTGGAAGAAATAGAATAGATGATCAACAAGAGGATGATATCAATGTGATCGAAGAACGGCCTCATCGCAGGCCAATATGGGGAATTATCAATGAAGATGATGAAGGAACAATTACAAAAGAGAACGTAATAAAGAGGGATAGTGATCATGTGAACGGTGATCAGGAACTTACGAATGACACGGCTGACAATATTTATGACGATAATAAACTACCAAGATATTCATTGAAAAATGAAGATTCCTCTGTTGGAAAAGGTAATAATTTTGGAATAATCTTTACGAGAACGGGATTTACTTTCCTCAAATGAAAAATATATTTTAATTGCTTATATCTACAATGCGCAATCGCTGCAAAAGTATAAGAAATACTTCAACATAAATATTCCATACATATAGTAATAATTCGAAGTGCGTATAGAAATTGCTTTCTCTGAAATTATTCGTGTTTTATGATCGCACTCATCGTGTTCAAAATGCGAACATCAATTGCGTTCAGTGTGTGTAATGGAACGTTATAATACGTCGAATGTAGAATGAAATATAGGTTTAGTGAACGTTAAATTATGGTTATTCGTTCACACATACACGTGTGGGAAATACTAACTAATTTTCAATTCAAAATTAATGCACACTTCTGTTGGTATGAGGGAAATAATTTTGTTTATGACTTTTGTGTTCAAGTAACGGTGTGACTTCCACTGCTGATGTATGACGATACGCAAATATTATATACGGATAATTTACTTTATATTTTTTGTTCATACGCTTAATTATTCTATCGAAAGTTTCAACCCAATCTGGTTTGAAATCGAATGAATTCTGTTAGTACGAGCAATATTAAATTGAAAAAAGAAAAAGCAGCTGATTGATCACATCAGAGTTGAATAAAATGTTTCATTGAAATATTCTGTATCGTCAAAAATCGTAATGTCATATTTGTGGTTAACAGATAAAATATCTGTTATTACGATTAGTACCAGCAGTGTTTTTTTACTGCTTCAAAATTCAACTACATTTTATATTCCGTTACAATAGTAACTGTTCTAATGTGTACAATGATTTATTGTCGTTGAATTATTATCACAATGTTGACAATTGCAACAGCAATTTGACGGGAAAATAGTCATCTAGTCATCATGCTGATGGTGATGATGATGGGTTGATGATAACGCGCATTTAGAATGCTTTCTTGTATCTCTCTCACTCACTCACTACTATTTCACGGTTACAGTTAGAATATAATTTGTCTGGGTAGCTTGGCACGCGCCACCACAAGTTAATTCTAGTATGTGGTTTGTATGAAATAAAATTGGAATATTGAATCATTTTACATTCTAAAGTGAATAATTCACATCATATGGACCTGTTTATTCATATTATTATTGTGATTCAACGTTCTAAATAGTCTGACAACATTCGAGATTACACTACGAATGATTAGCAAAAGAGAATAACATAGTAAGATCTTCATAGTTTGAAACATAATTGAAAAAATATTTTTCATTTTGTATTCTCACATTTTCTGTCGCGCGATAAGAACCCAAAGTTGTATTTAGGTTGAATGACTCGCAGAATACTTTGACGTCATGCATATACTGTTATAACGATATATGAAGCATGAGTGGAGAGTGAAGTTTATGATTGCATTGAAGTATATGATTTATTCATTTATTTTCGATGTGAACAGTGAACAGGATGAAATATTGCATCAAAGTGTTTGCTCAATAATCAATATTGAAAACCGTATTCATAATAATGAGGTACAGTCGAATATTGTTGGATGTATTTTATTTCATTGGAGTATAAGTGTTCCTGCAATTGTTAGTTTAATGAAATGCAACTATTCTTCATTTAAATATTTTAGATTACAACATTTCTTGCTTCGAATAACGTTGAATGTATTGGAAAGATTTTGCAAATTTTATTACCTTTCACGAGGGAGAGTAAGATGAATATTATTCATTTATAGCGTTCTGATTGTGCGAATAACGATATAAAATGAGAGATAAAGATTCATCATAAATAATATTTTTATCGCTTCCGCACTCTTTTACTTTCGTTGTATACACAATAATTCGCTAGGTCTTGATGCTAAGAATCTTATCTTACTCATAGTGTATATATACATTAATCAACTTCTCACTGAGGCCGATGTAATGCGTTACACTGTAGGATATGTTAATTAATAGACGGAATTTGCTTTCTTTCCTGGCATGCTAATGCAACATTATGCATACATACTAATTATTAATCTATTATAATATCCAATTGTACCGTAACGGTGCGTTAAATCATTTGATAAGCCAAGAACTATTTAATTAAATTTCTGAAATTTGGTGAATGATTAAGTTGACATTACGTTTATTCTTTTCCTCTTACAAAAATTTATATTGTGTCATATTCAATCAATTTATTATAGAATTATTCATCAAAACATGATTAAATACGAATTTATCCGGAATATTCTCCTGGAAATTTGTTTTATGTTTCACTTAAGTCGTCAGACACTTTTCCTGACTATGTTTCGTTTCCAATATGAAATATCAGGATGAGTATTTAAGTTTGACTTTTAAATACAACGTTTCACTTCACATTGGCATAGAATAAAAGAATTATTGTTATATATATATCATTGAAACGTCTATTGAAAGGATTACAATCACTTTAATGTCGCGGACCTTTTAATATTCCAAACATAAAAGACGTCACAATGGAATCAATAATAAATTTAATATTCCAGATATGAAAGTAGAACACACGAAAAATCATCAATAATTCGTGATAGTCGCTTCGTATTTTTCAATTGTACCCCACTGCATTATATCTACAGAAATTGATGTTTGAGATATCTATGAAGGAAAATATTTATCGTCTTATTTCCTGGCATGAGATACGATGAAATAATAACGAAAAATCAAATTGAATGATCCCACCACGTACTAATGCCAATTTTCTATAAATGCTTCATATATTAATCTAAAGCTGAAGAGAGTATTAAAACGAGAATGAAATAAACATATCGCCAGCTTACGCCCGTCACTCGTGCGATATGCACTCTCGCACTCACTGAATTAATTTAATCGCTCTACACACATAAATTATATATATATATACGAACTCATTGTGCCTGGCGAGAGGATCATGCGAGTATTACCAGATGTCTGAGAGAAATAGCTGCAAAAGAAAAAAATAGCGAAGTGAGAGATGGATATCCAAGAATCATTCTCCATCATGATATTCATTAATTCATTTGATGCTCTAGATCCCCATTGGGCGAAAAAAATGTTCATAAATTATTCAACTAGTGTATAACAAAAAGAAACAATAAGTTGGACAAGAAATTTAATTCCACGATCAATGTAATTAATTGGATTGGAAAAAAAAGATTTATCATAGTGCGTTTATAATTGTCAATATGATGCAAAACGATGCATTTACCTCTTATAATTGATGTCAAAGTCAAAAGTCCTTCATGGCTATGTGAATTGAGATTGAAGAAAGTCGTATTTGAAGTGTAATTTTATTCGACGATGCATTAACGGTGCCTAGCCGGCTTCACGGATCGTGGCTTGTTGTACCTGTACCAAACATGTGCGATTTACTGGCATAGTTAGCTTTTCCTTTCATCGGTACTATATTCGCTATGGAACTATTATCACTATCACCCACTCTCTACAGAGAAATTCCGTACAACAAAAGTCTCAATAATACGAACGAACAATTTGTGATTGTACATTATCAGTTTGTTAAGACCTTATGGGAAACAATATCATTAGTCATTATTCAATTATAATTTTTAATGACTCGTTTTTTGTCCATTCAGCGAGTAATGAACTTCATGATAAGGACAGCTTGAATGAAGTGGGCAGCACGACAGGTGGTACACATGAAAGGAATTATTCAGGAAATCCCACAAGAACTGATAGAGTTCTTCATAGTGATCAGACAGTGACGAATTCAAGTGACCGGCCAATTTCTACAACAAAGCCCCCAAAATCTCTTGTCTCGAGGATTCTCGCAACAGCGAGACCGACAGATCACTGTTTAGATCACTCGGAACCTTAGTGAGTAACAAGATTAATTATTACAGATTAAAGTGGTTTCCAAAATCAGGAAACTATTTTTGAGCAGGGTCTTTTTAAGAAGTCCCTGCATGTGCTGTTTATGTGCTATTTAATTATGACTATGTGAAATATTCAAATTTATTGATGTATTTATTTGCATTTATATAGTTCACAATTATGGATTGTATTATCAAATGTCTATGGAGAACTTGTAATAGTTCTGATGATGGCACTGTGTCTAGCTGAAGTGATGGACACACCAGTTCCATTGTTGAGTCTCCAGGTAAATATATTAATTGCTAATAGAACACGAAACAAAAGAAAACAATTATTTCAACCAATTGGAAATTGCAAGGTTGAACATATCTCTCTTAGTTTGGATTCCCGTCACTGAAATCTTCATTAAATATTCATTAAGAGATAATTTAAATTAAATTAGACATTATCAATCATGAGTTGCGCAATCCTGTTCTGAACATTGGTTCGTGATTACTGGAAAGACTGAACGTTTCATTAGGCGTGAAGATGCGGTTAAATCATTAGGTGAAATGAGAATATCAAAATTCTCTTGAACTGCTATTCAGAGGAAATCAGCGGTAGATACAGAAAAACTGGCAAAGAGCTCTCAACCATTAAAACATTAAAATAGACAAAATGACCCTTTCTCTCTTTCTTTACTTAGAGATTGGAGAATATCCTCGAGCAGTTGCAACAGCACAGCAGCAACTAATCAATAGAAATAATATTAATGATTCATCATCATTATCAACGACTATTTACGTTTTTCGTTTCAATTTGGATTTGTTTTTAATACATTTTTACTATTCAGAACGTTTTATTTTCCGCTAATTTTTGACTTTAGGTACGTGTTATCTCTGTTTTGAAAAATAGCGAAGAAAGAAGTGTTAATGCACTTGGTCCTCGTCTCAAGACATACAGTTGAACAATCCATGTCCTATATCTGCTCACTCGATCGCGACACGCGATTTCTAACTCGCCAACGGTCACGTATAAAGAAGTGAAATCGGCGTTCGAAGAAACATTGGAATATTGATCTGCAGAAAAGAATAGAATTCCCAGAGCTTCCATACTGTGTAGTGTGTTGATAACAATGTATTGTTCAAGCGGAAGTATTTCTGAATAATTTTAAGTGGACACCGTTCAATTCCTATTTTTTTATCGATCCATTCATTCCTATTTTCATTTATTTAATTATACTTTCTTCCGGTAACAAGCGGTTCGTGGGAATCATAATTTATAATATATATATATAATTTGAAGTGTAAGCGAAAGCGAAGGCATAACTATAACATTTCATCGATCATTCGAAAGTATTTAATTTTTTTTCCTCAGCTTTTTGAATTATTATATCTCTTTGGTGCAATGATTTATTTGCCGGTGATCGGACGAATGCGCGGAATTATTCAGGTTAATGGGCTCGATCATGCATGGATGCAAAATCAATCGTTTAATAAGTATATGCAATTTTGGGTCACTTCGTACTTCACGATCAGAATATATTGTGTTATAATTATTTCTCAACTCTTGAATAACTTGATGGCTTGACCGGTATCCTATGTCCACGTCTATGCCTTCCAGACAAAAAAATTTTACTCTCAAACTTTGCCTCTCTATGTATAGAACGAAATTTTATGTATGAACAAGACCATTTTATTTCGCCATATAACTATATGGAGAGTCGTATATTTAACCCATAACAAGAGTGGATATCAATCTTCATTAAGTACGTAGTGAATTCATCCGAGGTGAGAAAAATGTCAGAAGTATTTACCGTCAACACTTGTAGGAATTAATGCCAGACAATTTCGCTTGTGAGTGATTCACAATTATCGTAGGAATCCCGCCAATTATTTCTGTCGGCATTAATGCCTCTCTAGAGGAATTTCTGTATAAGATTCCGATCGTCTCGTTACCTCGATGTTCTGTATAAAAAATCGGAATAGAAATTGTACCTTCTCATTTTTTGTATGTTCATTTTGCAGAACGTTTTCTTGATGTACTTGTACGTTGGCAGTATCGCCGTCATCATAAGCATTTATCTCTGGGTACTTGTGGACAGTTGCGGAAGTTTAGTCGGTAATTGTGATGATGCGGAGCTTGGTCACACATCGCTCACTAGATTCGGATCGCTCAAACGGGCGCACATTTCTAGATCTAAAACTGCTCCTACGAGTTTCTATATTCGCGTTGGAGCTTTGCGTGAGTATAGCCAGAATATTAATAGATTAATCAAAAGTTCCCCCGCACCCTTCACCGATTCATCTACGTTTTTTTACATTTTCCGGAGATTTTTATGAGAATATTTTTTTTTCTATTGGTTGTTTCTAGTCTTCGGCTTAGCCACGCTCGTATTCAATGGGCTCGAAATGGCAATGCATTCTCTGATGCAAGGCGCTGAGTGTCTCAATGATGTTGTCTTCGTTCATCCAGTTTTGCATGGAATGTTCACATTCTTACAAATGCATTTTCTTTTCGTTAATTCGCAGGTAATACTAGAAATTTGGTGTCAAATGTTGTGTTAGTGTCCATTATTTTTTTGATCTTACAAATGATGCTTGAACGGATGGTTTTTTATTTTTCTTTTAAAAAGGTATTAGTTGAGCGGTTTGGATTAGCAGCAAGATTTGGCTTCATTCATTTAGCTGCTACAAATATTGCTGTTTGGACGCGCCTCGTTATTTGGGACTCGGCTCAAGAATGGACCTACTTTGTACATTTAGCACAAAAAGGGTCGGATACATTATCATCGCCGTTGAGTCTTCGTGGATTCCCAGGATCATTAACAAGAAGGACGCGTGACATTATGGGTAATACAACAATTAATTTGAGTTATGAGCAAAATATGCCGATCAAATTATTTATATACTACAATTGGTTGCAATCCATTTGTTTTTATTAATTTTCACTGGTGATTTTTTAGAAGATGTTATCGGCAAATACCAACCAATATCAGATGAAAAAATTGCCCAAGTTGTTACACTACAAGAATGCCTCAATACGAATACACTGGGACAGTTGTGGACGTCGAGTATGGCATTTCTTTATCCCTTCATAGTTCAATTCAGGTAATGAAAAATTAGGCAAAAATGAGATAAAACATCGGAATTATTGGAGTGATATTTATTATTTCTCTTTGATAAATTCACAAGTTAGATTTGGTGGGGCACTATGATTTCGCGAATCGGCTGGGCTTTGCCAAATATGGAAAAAAAACCCCAACATTATTTCAACTCAAAACCTTGTAAAGTCTTTAGCTGATCGTGATTTGTATTTTTCAGCTTGATAGCTGCTGCGGTGACATTTGTGATGGGTCAGAATGTTGGCAAGAATCGCTACTCACACAAGCAAAAATTCCACAGTATGAAAGATTTAACAGGACATACAAGAGTCGGATGCGATGGCGCAAGCAAAGGATTATTTCTTGGTATTCTCAGTATGACCGCCGGTATTGTAGTGATTCTTATATTCCTCGTCGTACGTGAGGACGAAAACTTTCCACCTGCAACACTTTCTTGGCTGACTTGCGGCACGTTAATTGGAATATTGACATTGAGTGCAATGATGACAACTAGTGGACTCATCCAAATCAGACAGATGTCAATAATTTCACGTGCGCCAGCATCGCTAGACAATATATTATCAAATATTGCGCTGTTCGGTGTTCAGCTCTATTCAATTTTTACTGTGGTAGTCTGTGCGTGCTCCTTAGCTACCATTGACAATGATGACACGGATACACGAGGTCGACACGTGATGCTACTGACAGCTTCATTACTTCAATTATTCCAATGCTTTGCGCAGAGTACTTTCATCGCTGAAGCGGCGAAGAGATCTTGCATTACGCGCTTTCAAATGATTGCCAAACCGGCACGACAAGTTGTCACATTTTTATTATTCAGTAATGCAGTATTGTGGGCGTTTCATACAGTTGTAACGCAAAATTGGGTTTCACAAGAATTACAATTAAAATTTTTTGGTGTATTAGCTTGGGGTGTTATTTCGAGGATTTGTGTGCCGTTATTAGTATTTTATAGATTCCATAGTTGCGTTCTATTGTTGGAAATTTGGAACAAATGTTACAGAATGCCGAGGGGCGAATTACCGCTTAACTGACGCCGAAGATCGCCGTGGCGATTTAATTCCAGGTACATTATACAATTAAATTTCCTTTCAGTTATATCTGAAAGATTGAACGAGCATGAGAGCGAACGAGCAGCTGAAACAATTCGATAAAGATTTTCTCCTAGAAGTTTTGTTTCAGCTTTGTTCGAGAGTCATGTTTCCGCTTTGAATTGAATTAACGATCAAATTTTTTTTCTATTCCAGAAGTCAACGAATGTCAAAGAACAAATCTCAGTATACGAAAAGAAAAGTTAAGAACAAAGTTATACTGAACGTTCATGAAGATTTTCCAATTCGAAAAGTGATGTCAAGTGGTATTTGTGATCCGGATCAAATTTTCATGGGCGAATCTGTCGATTGCGTCCGTCCTTGTATGGACAGTGCCAGTTGGTTGTATATGGAAACTGATCCAGTCATTCAATTCGCGACACCCATAATGTCAGTGATCAATGATCCATATGATAATGATGATCCTCATAATCTTAACCAGCGGCATCATTATCGACCAAATCGTCATCGGCGTATTGTCAGTGATCCCGGAGGCTATATGCATACCTATAATTGTCGTAATCACAGTCAAAGCTTTATGCATCGTCGAAATATGAGTGTCGATACTAGTAATATTTTTCAACATATAGTAGGTGTGAATAACAATGATGGTTGTACTAGACATGAGGTCGAAAGTAGAACACCGACGTTCCGAAAAGTGCCATGGCACCCAAATTTACACATGCTCAAAATTAGATAGGCCTAAATGGATTTTGCAATTATTCTTTTCTCTTTTTTCCCCAATTTGAATAATGAAACAAATCTTTTTCTATATAGATATTTCAACAGATTAGCTTCATTAAGAATAGCGAATTGACAATTTTTTCAACTCATTTTATATACATAAATTCACTACTCAAGTATTCTTGCGATGAAACGTGCAATATTAAACTTAAGCTATTAGTATATCACTCTGTACCCAAACGAGTGCGGACTTAATATAGTTTTCATATGCAGAAATGTACAACATCGAATTATCAATGGTTATTGCAATCCATTATTTCATGTTACTGCGATTCATCACCATTTATCATTTTTACTATATATATTATAATTCAAACAGCCATGTTAGTTGCCCATTCCAATTGAATGGTGAAGGAAACTGGAAAACGATTGCATTTCAGATGTACGTAATCTCTGTCTGTCGTTTTTTTGAACTAATTATGTGGAATAGTTTATTGTTCTATTGTTCTTAATAACATTCATGTATAGTGAAGTGGATTGAATATAAAAATTTATGAATAAGAAACAGGATTTATTTATGCAATTTATTGAGATGAGAAATGTTTTATTTAGCAGACATCGATCATAATATGCGATCAAACTTCTTCTTCATTTATTCCATACATATAACGTTGTAATGAACACGCATTGATTGATTAATGTCAGGTGATTGAATGCAGTATATAACTTATATTGAGCACTGCACAATATGGCACGGTATCATACCTTGACAATTCTAAAAAGTCTAACATGCTGTTCAAAATTTTACAATTGTTTTGTTTTAATGTGACAATTCAAATTAATCGAATGAAATCTATTATGTGTTGTTGCCTCGTGAAATGTGCATTAGCTTCAACATTTTTGAAACTCTGTGTACGAACAACAATTAGAACGAGTCTTTCTGAATTATAGAAAGTGGAAATCAAAGAAACCCTCATAATTTCTGCGATTTATTATAAGAATTTTCATATAATCAATGCAATATAAAATGATTTGGGATAGTGATTTTTTTTTCGTACAGTATTATATATGGTCATTTAATCGAGGCCAACGTCATCACCAGGGGGTGTAGAGCCTGTACCGCCGGGAAAGAATCCACCGGGCATGCCGCCACCCATCATTCCAGGAAATCCAGCAGGCATACCACCGAATTTGGACGATGCCTTACTGATAAGATTCATTATTTTTGGATTGCTCTGATATTTAAGAATGCTCGTTGGATTTGATGAAATATCTTCGAATGCTGCAGCTACTTCAGGATCCTATGGATAAACAAATAAATACGGTAAAGTAGATTGCAAAAGAAAAGTTGGAGTACCAAATTCATTTCAAATATTTATTCTGATGTAGCAGCAATGTGTTCACAGTCATTCGATGACATACCTGGAATGCTTGCATGACTTCGGGATCATTGAGATATTGGTAGAAGTCACTCATTGACGATTTGCCAGCGCCGTCATCTGTTTGTGATGGACGTGAATTTGCCTCGCGGGCCTTGGCCTCTTCTCGTGCCTTTTTCATTGCCTCTTGACGTTCCTTTTCAATCTTTTCAAGTGCTTTGCGCTTCTTCTTCCTCTTATGCTCCTCAATCTTCCGTGCCTGTATGCAAACAATTACATTCATTTATTATACAACCAGGTTAATCAGTATTCAAGTATTTATAAATAAATCAATCCAGTCTGTTTTCAATCATTAAATTTAGGCCTTTTTTCGGATTGTTGATGTGTTCGTGACGTTAATCTTAGAATGTGTGTCAGTAGATTTATGTTGTCGGGTAATGATTTTAATAGATATTTTCCTGATCATGAAGACAGTAAACATTCAAATTAACTCAAGGAAATGAATTGTTATGTACGTCGTTTTTTTTGTGCTCATCGTTATTTTTTTCGGGCTATCTTCGAAGTTTCTCAGAAGACTTCTCACAAGGTTGGACTCCGATAACATTGACATACATTAGGAGACTTCAATCATCATCCTACACTTGATTGCAAGACTCTATACGTGGATACAATGCGGAGCTTACTTTTTTTTTCTGACCTGAATCATGTGACATTGTTCACAGAAGGTATCCCAGTTGAGGATTCCATGCGATTTTCAGAATTCTCTATTGCAAAATTGAATGGGTAGGGAGTTTATTATAGATAGAGTATGCGTTTTCATGGACTACTAGTGGTACTTGTAATTTGCGTGGATGTCTGGATACTCTGTTCTGTTAGTGAGTACTTATCAACGCTAACATAGAATTATAGTTTATTATTTATTTATTAAGTTATTTTTTTTTCGATATTTAACGTTAACGACTGAAATACATAACTATGATATCATCAGCGTCGTCTGTATTTGGTATCACACTTTCGAGCGTTTGTAACTGCCAAAAGCTTCCCATTTTATTACATAATTTGATAATATTCTATTATGAATGAATAATGATCAACCATTTTTGATCAAGAATTGAATAAAATAAGCGACGTGAACTCATAAATTGTCAGGAAATGATGATGATTGAAGAATAATGATCATAAAATAACGTAAACACAATAGATGTTTGATTTTCTCTTAGACCTCGAGTTGTATGTGTAGTGATGATTGGTATACAATTAGAGGTTGGTGCAGAATGTAGTCGAAAGTGGAAATATCGGAGGGGGCCAAAGGTGGAAACGTGGACGATGCAAATTTGTTGCGTGTGGAGCCACCTTATACGGCGACGGCCCGGACACGTCTAAATATAAAGGCGCTCAGCATCACGATGCTCCTATCCACTGTCCGATCACAGAGCATACTGCGGGAAAATTTCATTACAAGAAACAATAATTATCGTAGTACTGTAATTATGTAATATATCTATACTGCAAGGCAATTATTTTTACCCGGGGACGCAAAAAGGAGTTAATACTCGCAGAAACTAAGAATATTTTTCCCGATCGAAATGAAAAATACTCTTTTCATCATTAATTTTACAATTATATCAAGAATTTTTTTCCATAGATGACATTAATATTTGAAATTCAATAGTTTGATGAGAACAAACTTTAATCAATTCGAATTTCATGAATTCCGGCGAAATCATAATTTTGTTCTTGACAATGAAAATGTATCAACAGCTTGCTCCCTTCTTCCTTGTCATCATATTATTCTGAAAGTCAGAATTTTTTTGAAGAGGACATAGTGAATAATTGCTAATCTTTTCCTTTTGTACACAATATAACTGAGGAAGACATCCCAGGAAAGTTCATACCACAATTCAGTTCCCTAAACGTGAGAAAACAATTTTGCAACAAGTCTACTTACTGGAATCAAAAAAAGGAGAACGGCACTCGAAATGAACATCTCCACGCCTCGGGCATTGCAAATCGTCTTCATGAGCATTTTAACTCACAAAGTGCAATATAACCGACGATTTGAATGTTGAATTTGATATTGTGCATTGTCCTGTATTGCCAGAATAACGTAATGTTTCGCGTCAAGTCGTGTTGGTTGACGATTTATAATTTAAAAAGCGTAAGCCAATGTGACGACTCTCGTTATCCGTGCGTCGTAAATGACCTTGTCCTCTTATACATTTATATCATCTATTTCAGTGGAATTAATATTAGATACCGATGTTTCGTATGTGTGTATTTATGTTGCGGGAGTATTGTAGCGAAATTTTTCCGTCAGAGAAATTGAGTAATTATTCAATGTTTCCCTATATTCAATGTATATTTGTTTCATATATGTATAAATAGTTGAAATTTCTCCTGCCAAGTTCATGTAAAGTTTATATGAAATTCTCAATGTTGAATTTCATCATGAGAATTATTTCAATCCAATATCACTCTACTCGTATATTAATAATATATATCATATTACAGAAATTAAGTGTGATCGTTATGACTGAAATTATGATAAGATTAGATTTGATAAATTTTTGTTATATATTTTTGTAACTTTGGTTTGTCAACGTTCAACACAGAATTTATCTTCAACGTTGAAGATTTTGTATGGAATTTCACAAAGAATTTTTATAATTGTGTATAAAGTCGATGATTGACAGGTCGCGGCCGTTGGGTGTTTCATCCCAACCAGCAACATCACTAGTGGAACATTGGCCACATTTTAATTTATTTTTAAATTCCCACACACGCCAAAAAGAAAGAAAATAGCGATAATTTTGGGTTATGATCAAATATTGTCGCATCACTTGTGATGTTTCCTTCTTATTTGATTTGAAAAGATTATCTCTTCCAGATTGCATGATTCAATTGCCAACTCGTTGCGAACCATATAAAAAAAACCAAAAGACGTTCTCGTTAGTCTATGTCTTCATAAATAGACAAATAGATGAGCGATGAATATGTTTTGTTGGGTTTTTTTCATTTCATTGCAAATGTGGTTTGATCAGAGTATTTTCGAAATCAGGTTGGATGGTGTGGCACCAATTTTCCATGTGTAAAAAAATAAAACTACAATTTCAAGACAAGCTTGAGAATTCCGTCTGATCATTATCAAGGATTTTGCGAATTGGCTGCTGCTCAATATTATGTAACTTTCTTTCCTTCAAATGTTTTCCAATCGAATTTTGTGAATATCTTCGCTCACATGTGCTTTTCATTTCGAACTTGAAATATGACTTTTTTTTTAGATTCTACTAATTGGAGGCAGGGTTAAAGTAAATGGATATGAAAAATGAGGATTTTTCTTCAAATCTCCATTAATTCCACGGTTAATTAAAATCTGACATATTTTCTCCTAGCAAATTTGAATAGCACAACATTTTTTCCAACAAATCTACCCAGTCAATATTCTGGAACTCTAATGATGAATTGACAGTCCTCATAAAGATATCCATGCAAACATAGGAAATTAGAGAAAATAGAATTGTAAAATTCTCCAACACAGACCATTGATAGCCAATTTGATAGTTAAAAAAAAAAAAACAGAAGAGAGGTGTGAGAAATGAACAAGAATGTAATAAAAAATATTGAGGCAAGTAATGTTGAGTATTGATAGACAATGAAGAGACGCGGAGAGGGTCTTTCGGTAGGGCGAGCAATGGCACTGAAGCAGATTTAGTCGGCGTGAGAGAGCAAGAGGTAAAGTGTTTTGGTCGACCTCCCCAGATGCGCGAGGTGATTTCATGCTCAGCATTCAACTCGATGTGTCGAGTAGTTTATCGTGTGTGCGGAGTTTAATACGACTTTCGGGTGAAAAGAGCACTTCGGAGGACAGTCTGGCTTCATCGCGTGGTAGTCCCAGTGAAGTAACGAGATGACGGGCTCAGTGCGACTCAAACCCGTTTTAATTTTGGGCCTTGTATTATTTGCCTTTGTAACATTCATCACAGATGGTAAGCTGTCTTTTTCCTTCCTCATTCAACTTTTAATACTTTCATCAACCTATAGACACACAAATACAATCATTTCGTATCATTCAAAGGAGCAATTTAATTACATCGTATTTTGATCCATTATTACCTAATAATCGATTGAAAGAAGTAATATCATTTTGATCACAATTGTGCATTATTGAATTTTCAAGAGGTAACGAATGATTTTTATCATTTCTTGGCATTAATATGAATTTTTGAGTGTGAGTAGTATTTATAGGGTAGCTAGTAATAGTACGCTGATTATATTCTGTTATGTAAAACCTAAGAAAGGTCATCTCACCTTCACGCTATTCATAAATATCGAAATTGTTACTATAAAAAATTATCATCCTGAAAAATGTTTCTCTTCATCGCAAATGATACAAAGATGTTTTCGATTCTTTCAGTCATCGTCATATTATGTAACAATATTAACTTGACAATATAGTAGCTGAGTAGATTTATTATTTCTTCGGCCGTTTACTTCGAATCTAAATAAAAAATCAAAATTTCATGACAAACAGCAGATTCCAGTGATCAATATCATAAATAGTTGATAATCATTGCTGTCATTCATCAGTAACGTCCTGATTCACATACGAGAATTTTCATTAAATTACTCCAATCAGTACATTGAAACATTTTTCTGTGAAACTAAAGTTCAAATATATCTTTGGATTCATTTCCTACTCTCGATAACCAGAAAAGGAAAATAAATATGTGAATTTGCAAGGATCTAATTGAGATGGGGATTAGATATAGAGATAAAACGAAAACGTATTAATATTGAAATACTTCTATACGTGTGGTCTATGCATCGCAGCCCGTAAAAAACGCCTACCCGGCATTCTAAACTTAGATATGTCGGGACCACTATATTTCTATAAGCTCGCGAGCTTTTACTCTCGCATATATATCACAATCCAAAACTTTTCGCGATTCCATTTAATGTGTTGGGTACATACAAACATACCAATTCGTTAAGATGGAAAACACTTAGAAATATATTATGAAATTAAGTTTTTCTTTTTGCCATGAGAAAATAAGAGATGAAATTGGAAAAAAAGCCAACAAAATTCGTTGTTAAAATTATAACGCACAAAATTTCAATGTTCATGGTCAAAACGTTCGTAGGTGAGACTTATCAGGGGGCAACAAGTCGGTATTGGCGCGTTCACACACAAATAAAGTACAGAGGAACAGACATATGTACTCATTCTTAGCGAATTCTTGGCTGGGTTTAATGAAACGTCGCCAGTGAAGAGTTAAACCATTTGAATGCACAGATCTATTATTTCTATTTTATTGATGTAGCTTATTGTAGTGAAGTATATTCTTAATCATGATTAATCGAACGCAAAATGACGTGAAGTTAATCGAGTAACAGATAAATCACACGCGTGTGCTAAAGTGTACATGAGACCTTGCATCATATGATGGGTCAGTTATTTCTGTCTAACAAACGTCAGACTCTTATGTTTACTCTTGTTGATTTACTTTCCCTCTACTGATACACAAACAATGTCAATCATATTCAATCATTTACTATTTTCTATCAGTTTCAGAAGAATAATTATTAATAATTGTCTCTATCCTTATCATTATTGAATTTATCGTTTTGAGGTGTACTGGGTCAGGAGGACTTAGATCAAGTGTCCGAAGTGCAATGCCGACCATACATCGAGAGAGCTCTCAAAGATCTTGAAACAGGTAAATTATATTGATTAATTATTCAAGTATTTCATTATATTTTATACAGCATTTGGTGTAATCAATTTCTGATGCTTTCGCGATACTTCCAATTAAATCGCTTCCATAAATATTGATGATAGATCCTGAACCATCGGGAACAGATCAGAATTTAGTCCATATATCAAGTGTTATAGAAATTCTTACACAATTAATTTCATTTCATTATCCTATTCTTCCAAGGACCTCACGAAGAAAGCATTGATGAACAACAGGGTGATGAGCAAGGCAGTCATGAGAGTAATGAAGGCAATGACGAACAAGTATCATCACCAACAGCCGAATCTGTAAGTTTCCTTCATTCGATAATCGGGATTCGATAGTAATCAATTTATATAAACAATGGGGAAAGAAATGAATCAAAATGTTTGAAATACCATAGAGGGAGGATGGGACTGACGAAGCTAGTACTAAAGATTCAGCTGAACAGACTGACAGCAGAGATGGAGATGCAAAATCTGATGAAGATTTAAAATCGAATGAAGATGCAAAGTCCAATGAAGAAACCACATCAGTTGAAAATAAATCTGGAGATGTAGAGTCTAATCAAGTGTCTGAAGAAGAAACTGAAGATAATAAAACAGAGGAAGAAAACGTTCGTTCTGAAGAGGAAAGAAATGTTGAAAGTGACAACACAGGTAAAAAAAAGATTAAGAAAAATATTTCAATTGTGAATGATTAATGAATGAAATTTAATGGATTCAAAATTAGATACTGAAGACAATGTTTCAACCCATGAAGATGAGACCGAATCAATGGAAGCAAAGTCTGAGGGAACAGTGGAAGTTCAATCTAATGAAAATGATGCTGAATCGAGTGAGAATGAAGAGCACATAATCGATCATGACGCCCGCTCCGAAGAGACGGCTGAACAGGAAACAACTGAAGGAAGTATTCAGCAGCCTGTTGAGGACTCTGTTGATGATGCTAATCAAGAGGATCAAAGCAACGAACCGGAAGATGTTGCTTCGAATGACGAAAACGATAGTAAAACTGCTGATGAAGCTAGTGCAGAGCAAATTAAATCTGATGAGAAATCTACTGAAACCGACGCGATTGATTCAATAGAAAAAGGCACCATGATCGAAAGTGACGCGAGTAATGAGACAGTTGAAGAAAGTGGTGAAGAAAAAAGCGCTGAACCTAAAGATAGTGTTGAACATGTGGTCGATGATGTTGATGAAGAGACGAGTAAACAGAAAAGTGTTGAGTCCAGTGAACATGATGATGAAACGTCGTCAAGAGAAAAACGTTCATTACCTGATGAAAGTAAGGAAGTTAGTCAAGAAAATACAAGTAATGATGAGCAAGAATCAGAGGAAAAGGACGAGAATGCTACTAATGAAGGTGAGAAACATCATAAGACTTCTGAGAATCTTGGGAATTCAATGAATAGTTTGAATTGATCAATAACATATGGAGACATACATGATGCAATTAAACAGATGAATTATTTCCAGATGTGACTGAAATGAGCAACGAATCAGGAGAATCAACACCTGAAGAAGAAGAATTAATCGAGGAGATTGAAATTCCAGAGAATTTAAGACCTCGCGATCATATCAATCAAATATTGCGCTTGGATATGGACAATGAAATAACAGAAGCGGCTATTGAGCGAGCAGCCGGAGTTATATTGAAAGATTTGAAAAAACTGTATGATACTGCCATCCAACCATTGGAAACTTTATATAAATACAGAGATCTGAGTAACAGACATTTTGGGGACCCGGAAATATTTTCAAAGCCATTAATACTATTCATGGGTCCATGGAGTGGTGGAAAATCGTCCATCATAAATTACCTCGTCGACAATGAGTACAAGCCAACCGCACTGAGAACGGGTATGTATATGAGAGTTTAGAATAGTATGGGTTAAAGAAGAACGAAAGAAGATTCACGAAAACGAAATGGAACTCTGAATCCCTTTATAACTCTTTGTTGAATTTGATTCTTGTTTGCGAATTTTTTCATTAATTGTCACATGGGTGGATGGAAAAATTGAAGTCACTTTGGATTTAATTCATCGGAAATGAGATTGGTAGCTAGATAGATACAGATAGATTTTTAGGTGGTTTGCAAGAGTGTATGGGGAAATCTTGCAAACCGCCAAATGATACTGATGCAGGAGCGGAGCCATCGCCAGCCTACTTCAACATACTGATGTATGGTGAAGAAGAGGAGGTATTAGAAGGAACACAATTAGCAGCCGATTGGACCTTTTCTGGTCTTCAGAAGTTTGGACAAGGAATGCTCGATCGTCTGAGAGGATTGAAACTCAAAAACAAATTACTTGAAAAGGTTATTTCCCATATTTTTCATGATATCCCGCCAATACAGTTGGAAAAATGTCAAATGACACTTATACGGAAAAATCCAAATGCACGGATTTGCATGAATGTATAAAGTCCGAGTATGAGAAATTTATCCTTTGCTGGGTTTGAAGTCAGGTGATAACATATCTTAACGGGGATCTTTTCCATATACCAACTTTCGGTCTATCAAATTTGCCAGACTTGTTATACCTCGTGAGATTCGTTAGAAAATACTGATTTTATTTGTAGGTCAATATTGTGGAGATTCCAGGAATTTTGGAAATCAGGAAACAAGTACAACGATTATTTCCATTCAATGATGCTTGTCAATGGTTCATTGACAGAGCTGATATAATTTTTCTGGTATATGACCCATCCAAACTGGATGTTGGCCCGGAAACTGAAGCCATTCTCGATCAATTGAAGGGCCGTGAATATCAGGTACAAAGTTATGTTTATTCAACACGACATCAACCCATTTTTATTTCATTTGTATATGTTTAGACCCGAATAGTTCTGAACAAAGCTGATCAAGTCAAGCCCGAAGAGTTAATGAGAGTACAGGGCGCACTGATTTGGAATATTTCACCACTCATGTCAAGCGCTGAACCACCGATAATGTACTCTACATCATTATGGTCATTACCATATGAAGCTGGTGCACCTACCCGTCTTCTTTACGCTCAAGAGCGTGCCTTTTTGCGTGATTTGCGAACTGCAATTGACAAACGGGTAGAACACAAAATTGCCAGTGCAAGACGATTCGCAGTAAGTTCAGAAAAATATCTATAAACAATTGTTTGCCTTATTTTGCATTCATTTCCTCTTCTCTTTTCCTTCTAATGATAGACAAATATTCAAAGCAATTAAAATTTTCAGGTCCGTGTTCGCAATCATGCTAAGATGGTTGACTGCTATTTAACAACTTATTACAATCATAAAACTTTCTTCGGTAGCGCAAAGGAAATAAGTGATAAAATAATTGACAGTCCACAAGAGTATCATATTTATGAAGGACTGAGCACCCTGACCAATATTTCACGTTATGATTTGCCTGATCCGGATGTTTATCGTGATTTCTTCCGTTTGAATAAGTTACATGATTTTCCATTGCTCAGCTCAACATGTACTTACTTCCGCGGTTGCCCAATCAATAGGCTCGATGTAGCAATTGCCTATGACCTTCCTGAGCTTGTTGGAAAATATAAAAAATCAGTGGAAGCTGCAATATCTGAAAAAATGGACGGCAAATCACCTACAAGTTGAGAATACACTCAAGAACGTGTACAAGAGCCGGGCTCTTGATGTCAACTAGTTCGTCGTGCGGTCGCACAGCGGAATATGCCCGAGGTAGTACGAATCCTGATGAAAATACTCAACGAGTCGATAAAAGAAAAAATACGAAAGTGAGATAATATGATAGTGAATGATTCTCCTAGGGTGCTCCTAACTTCCAATTTTGCAGTTGATATTGCTCACGTCGATGCTGCGGGCCAGTTCACTGTGACGATTTTTCCATCATCAGATTGAAATCAATCTTATCAAACCAAGCGGCATTAAAACAGCAATTCAGAGTAACTGTTAATTATATATTCTCTTCGCGTATATTCCGTTGTGAAAAAGAAAAAAAAAAGAGGGAAGACAAACACTATTATCCAGTACCGTTTCAACGTCCATTTTATCGATGTTTATATATATTCGAAGTTATTTTAGAAGCTGCATTGATGATAATTATCATCTTCTGATCACACATAATTTTTCCTACTATTGCTCTGATTATGAGCTTCATTGCAACTATTATCCATTCATTAATTTTAATTACAAAAAACCTTATAGATAAGAATATATGTGTTCGTGTATGATGAAAGAAAATATGAAAAAGATAAACTAAAAAACAACAACCAAATGAGATAACATTATGAAACATAAGATATTTGTTAACGCAATTTTTGATCGACGACCTGAAATTACTCAATAATTTTTAGATCGCTGAAATATTGGTTTTTGTTATTCATAAGCATTTTTGTAGCGTATATATGATTATATATGTACATGCATATTTCTCTATTATTTTCATTCATATGCCATGCACATTCATAAATATGATTGTGACATCTTAAGTTCATTACTCAATTTTGCATTGACATTTCTCGTTTTGATCAATGCAAATGATCAATGCAAATCAATTGACGCCAAAATGATTTTGGCTGCAACATGTAGAAGAAAACTTGGATGTGAAACATGATTCGTGGGTTTTCAACAGAGTATCAAATCCGAAATAACACCACAAATGTTTGTCTTTTCTAATCCCGGCAAAGAAAAGATTTGTACTTTCCATCTTTTAATTCGAGATGATCACTAACATTCAGGAAATTTCTCTCGGCGTTATTTTGACGCGAAAAAAAACACCCCCAAAACGAACGAACCGAAAAAATATGGAATGATAAATACTCACATTTGGTGTAACTTCACGCAACCAATCATTTGCCTGCTCGTCAAAGTCAAATTGGCATGCCAATCTCAAGTCGTCTGCAGCCTCCTCCCAATTGCCCAACAATTGATTAGCACGTCCACGAAATTTATGACCAGCCGCGCTATCAGGATTCAACTCCAGTGCTCTATCACAATCACGAATGCAAGCATTTGGTTTGTTAAGTGCAAGATAAATTTGTCCACGTTTAGCATAAAGGAGTGCCGCATGTGGATTTAACATTATTGCTTCTGTATAGAGATTGATGGCTTTATCATAATCTTTTTCGACAAATGCCGATACTGCCTCGGATCTTTTAGTTTGTGATTCATTTATTTCATCTTCGGTCGGCTGAAGAGTCAAGTTCCCCATTTTTTGCGACGGATCATTATCTGGCTCTAGAATTCAATACGGATCACACGATTCAATTGATACACCAAGTTTTAAATGTTTTTTTTATCTTTATCCATTGCCATTAAAAATATGTTATTAATATTTGTTTTACATACCAACAACACCAGTCATGTCTAATTCTAAATCGCTCTCATCACTCTCTGGTTCCATAACATCTGGTTTTTCTGACTCACTTGCATCAGTCGGTTTTTTTGACTCACTTGGCTCTGTTGGAATTTTCGTTGTTTTTGGAGTATTCTGGTTTGTCTCTGGTACCACACCACCAAAATGTTCAATGAACTTTTTCACAAATGCTAGATCCGGCAGATGCAGCACTTCGGGATTCCGCATTACTAAGTCAACGAAAAGTTTGAGTGGAGCGATATGCTCCTTATTGATAGGCAGCGACATACCTCAGCCTACAACAATTCCATCGAAATCAATACCATTTCACAACCTAGTTCGAATCAATTTTAGAGATATCGTAATCTAAAAAACGCCTTTTCCACAGTGGCTCACGCCATTTTGCAGGGAAGTAAATTTGTATATGTTGAATGGGTTTTTGAAGTATGGTTTCCTATAATTTCTCTGGTTGATAAAAACTGAAATGAAATGAAAGTCTGTAGTAAACCTCAAAATCAACTACCCCTTCCAGAGCCACCCCATAGGGGAATGAGTATTTTTGCATCTGAATGTTGAAAATAAACTTCATTCAAAAAATTACATCCACTACGATGGTTAACTAAGGAAAAAACTTTTTCCATTTACTTCGACAAATCTTAAGAAAAATCTGCTTTCGTATACTGAGAATCAAATATTATTATGAAAATCGAATTATTTGATCAATCTACCGGTAGAAATTTCGTAAAGATGTGCCGGTTTTCTACGCAACATTCAACTTTCGACATTTTCTCCCATCATTGTATGTTTTTAGAGAAAAATAAGAATGAAATATGGCATAATAATGTATATCAAATACTTACGTAGAATTAGGACTTCTGTTTCGTATCAATAGTATTTAAGTTACAAAAATACAACAATGAAGCGAAATATCAATCGTATTTACACAATAAATACAACGTACTGCGGAATAGTTACATACATACAACCAAGGACTGTCGAGTTGTTCCTAGGAAGAGCGGAAGAACATTCCAGATTTTTTAGTACGCATGTATTGATGCGCCATCTGATAATCACCCGCGAAAGATGGGACAGCAATGAGCGAATTGATGGTTATTTAACCGTCAACGGCCCTTTTCGTTGAAAAAAAAAGAATAAGAAATACCATTTGTACAATCAGCTACATAAAATGATAGAAAGATCTTCATCTAGATCCGATTATGTTCAGTGGATAGGAAAATTGCAGCTTCCAATGTTGGGTACTCATATCTGCGAGATTGAACATAGATTCTTTGATTCTAATCTGACGAGGAAAAATCTCAAATGAGCAAATATACTTTTGATTTGATGGCGTATTCGCCACATACTATTTTATTATATAATAATTTATTTACAAAATTGAACATTTCTGTGTTGTGACTGAATGATTGTTGTTGCTGTTATTAAAATCAATACTATGATTGATCGCAATATTGCTTTTATACGAGTCGCATTTCGATGAATATGAGACTTGTTACAAGTTTGAATTTTCATTTTCTTCATAAGCTGAAAGAAATCATTTTATGCATGGATGTTCGAGATGAAGAATCTAAATTCTTCTAAGAGATGCAAGTGTATTCGGAAGATTCCGTCGAATGAACTTCTGGTTTATTGATAAGAAAAGAACAGCATCCAGTGCTGAATGGAATTAAATTTACATTCAACTGCGACTTTATGATAAATATTATCTTTTTGATGGCAGTCATTTTCAACGCCCTGTTCAGTACACAATCTCAAGATTTGCCACCGAGCCCACCCATTAGATTACCCAATCCACCGGCAGCTCCTTGTTGCAGTTGCTTCATCATATTTTGAAGACCATTTACTCCACCTGTTGAAATTTATTTCATTTAACGTAATCGCGTCGTATTCTATTGAATGTATGTAACCATTCTTAAACAGATATGGTATGGAATAAATGTATGATCTAAAGACAAATACCCATTTGATGAAGTACTCGTGGATCCATCATTTTCGCCATTTGTTGATTCAATTTCGCCATTTGAGTCTGATTAACATTCTTCGTCATGTCACCGCCCTTGAATAGACCTTTAATACCACCCATTCGTTTAACAACTGCTGCGAACTTTGTGTATTGCGCTATGAGATCTTTCACTTCTTTTTCAGTAACTCCTGAGCCACGCGCTAACCTCGTCACACGTCCTGGTTGCTTACTGAATAATTTCGCACCATCCCTATTATCTAATTCAGCATCATTCATACTATCCATTATTGTCATGAGTCGTTTCAATCTTGCCATGGAATCTTGTTCTGTTCCTTTCGACATGAAATCTTGACTGAAGCCTGGGATCATACCCTAAACGCACAGGAGAGCACACAATCATCAATTCCGAAAATAAACTTTCGTATTTCCACTCATATCTCATCAAATAATTTTCCTTACCAGAATTTGTGAGAATGGTCCCATTTTCATGATATTTTGAAATTGCTCATACATATCACGCAATGTGAATTGACCGTGCTTTATTTTCTCCAGAAGCTCTTCATTGTCATCAAGATTAAGTTCGTTCACCTTGTCGATTAACCCCTCAATATCACCCATTCCTAATAATTTACTAATAAACGGTTTCGTTTTGAATGGTTCTAAATCGTCAATATGTTCACCGGTACCAATGAAGATACATGGACTCTGCGTGGCCGCTACACTGATTGGATTCAATTTGATACGGCAAATTAATATACTCCATAAATTCAAGGCAGAAAAATTGGATTATGATGTGAGAAAAATGGAAGATAGACAGTGAATACTCACGCGGACAACGCTCCACCACCTTTTGCATGACCGTCTAATTTTGTGATTATTATCGAACCAACATTCACTCGATCTTTGAAAGCTTTGGCTTGCGATTCACAAGCTTGACCTATCGTTGCATCCATGACAAATATGATGTTATCCGGATTCTGTTGAAACAAATAAACCCGTCGCAATTGTGAATGTCGATTTCAGATAATAGCGCATGCACATCTTATTGCATAACTACAGCCAAAAGTTCGTGTGGAATTGAAGTTTAATATCTAACGTTCATTAGTTACATTGATTCTCTACGTGTTTGCTTGCTACTTTGGAATTTGAGACATCTCGACAATCTCATGCTTCCAGGCCTCAATAGAGGTAACGCAATTTCATGCCTTCTTTTAATTCACATGCAAAATCCGAGATATCAATCATATGGGGTTACAACGAAAAGAATCAATACAAACAGGACGAATGGTTACACATATGACCGTTTGATTCTTCTTACACAATAAAGTTTGATCACTTACCACAGCATTGGATACTTGTAACATTTCCTCAAACAGTGATTCCTCTTGTTTGTGTCTACCACTCGTATCCACAATAATAATTTCGTATCCTTCTTTTTTAAACATTTCAACACCATCTTGTGCAATAACAACAGGATCAACTTCAGTATAACTTCCATAGAACGGTATTCTTGCTTTTGTTGCATTTTGTTTGATTTGATCGTATGCACCGGCACGAAATGTGTCAGCACAGACCAAACAAGCTTTCCAATTCTTTTTCAGATAATGATAAGCCAATTTTGTACACGTTGTTGTTTTTCCCGAACCTTGCAAACCAACAAACATAATAACATTTGCACGGCCTTTTACTGGTTGATACGCTTTGACACCAGGATCGATGAGCTACGAGAAAGATTAGAGATTAAATTCCCACAATGAACGATTCCTCGTTTTTTCATAACTCCATTGTCGAATTTAATTGTCCATTCACAGAAAAGAGAAATTGAGAGAATATCACACGGTTGCGACACCAAATATGTACAAAAATTGTTGATAAATAAATGGAAGTATCAACAGATTGAAGAAACTATCAATTCAATTCAATGAACAATGAAATTCATGAGCGGAAAACTTTGATCCAACATTCGTTCTCTTACTTTAACGAGTTCTTTAAATACTGCACTCTGGATCATCCGGCGCTTATTAAGTCCACCTGCCATATCATCAAAATCAATGACAGCACGTACATTTTCACGTAGTTTTTTCACAAGACGTATGTTAACATCAGCTTCTAATAATGCCGCACATATCTCCTTCAGCATAGAATTCAATACCTACATATACAGAACATAATAAAGAAATTGTCATGTAATCACTCCATCTGTTTACAGTATCATCATCATTGCATATCCTCACCTCCTCATTTATGACCGTTGCTTTACTCAGTGATTGTAAAGCGGACGTTATTTTACGTCCTAACTCGGCCAACACCATTTTTAAGGCCTTTATGGAATACTTATAATATTAATGAAATTATTGTGACTTGAAAATTTAGAAATCCTGATGCCTGGACACTGATGGAATATAACCAAAGTCAACCGATACTTGTCTCTATCAAGCCAACTCGACATGACGATACTTCCGGTGCACCAGCTTTCCACATGCATTTTATATATCTATATACAAGATGAATTTTCTTTATCGACTCGGGAACGTACCGACTACATGAGTTAATTTTTTAATATTTAATTTTAGGTCCAACCAATTGATGAAGGGAGTGTTATTAGAAAAATTGCTTGAATGAATTGGAAAAATATATTCTCCAATCGAAATCAATCATTGACTCTTGAATTCTCTTTGTTCATTTGAAAAATTTCATGGTTCAGTACATCTCCATTTCATGTATCTGTCGGTAATGTGTACTTGGAATTTATAATATCGACAGAGCATCATTGATTGTAATGTCAAAGAATACTTTCGCATATATGCTTCTATAGAAGCTCGTATTCTCTGGTAATGTTTTGGTAGTGCGCGTTAGAGGTTATTTAATTAGTGATACATAACCCCATATTATCTGTAGTGACTGGTAGTGACATTCATAACAGCCATTGTTACTGAAAGTGATCTTCAATAGCTGAGCCGGTTTATTAAGGAATAACAAAATGTCTCTGTGGCGAATTCTGCCACCAAAGCTTCTGAAATCATCATCAACAGCTAGTCGCAGTGTTCCATGCGTGTTCTATCACCCGAATGTAAATATATGAATTTGTTGAAATTGTAGGGTTGATACGCAATAGATTTGTAGCCATCTCTTTCCTTTTTCAATATTTATTTCCCAATCATTTGCAATAATACATCATTACCATGTGATCATGATCGATTAATTATTTATATGCTGATGATGCCACTCTAATTTTAGGTTCTAGAACATTACGAAAATCCTCGAAATGTCGGATCACTGGATAAAAATGATAAACAAGTAGGAACTGGGCTTGTGGGTGCTCCAGCATGTGGAGATGTGATGAAATTGCAGATCAAAGTTGATGAAAATGGAAAAATAATTGACGCTAAGTTTAAAACATTTGGATGCGGATCAGCTATTGCATCAAGTTCGTTGGCTACAGAATGGGTCAAAGGAAAAACTGTATGATTATGTTGATTTGATTTTATGTACTGGCTCAGAACATCTCATTGATCCCTAGTAAATTTTCCTTATCACTCGCCATGTTTTTGATGTGATATTTTCATCAGTTCATGGAGAGTTTTCTATTCTTGGATAAATGGGATGTTCACACTGGGAGTCTTTGTATGTACGCATTATGAGTATTAAATTATATGTTGGTTAATTTTTCATCCAGGTTGATCAGGCTTTGAAATTGAAGAATACTGATATTGCAAATGAACTCTGCCTCCCGCCTGTCAAGCTACACTGCTCGAGTATGTAGTCAATTGATATCAAATTGGTAATATTTTTCAAATTTCCTGTTCATCTTATCAATTGAAATTGTTTTCAGTGCTTGCTGAAGACGCAATCAAGGCTGCTCTATCAGATTACAGAATTAAGCAAAACAAAAGCGAAAACGATGAGAAAAAAGTTGGGCAAGACGCAGTATAAATATTGCGACCAACAAAAAGTCTAGTAGAAGAACAATAATAAAAACTACATCATTGATCTTCATTGTATGACGCTGCGTCGTCTATATGAAAAATGGCAACCATCAGAAATGGTCTCCATTAGGATATATTGTCAAATTATTTTGTTTAGGAAATAAATTTGTGTATAAATTCATCGCATCTATTTGTATCGTAGCTCCTTTTTCAATTTTGTTACTTTCCCGTTATTTTTATACTAAAAAATTGTTCATTTGGTTAAGGGGAAACAGTACTCGATCTTGTTACGACAATGAATGGACTTTCAATAAAATTGCTCTGTGTTCTGCTCTTCTGCTGATGTAATTTCATGGGCATTCGCATGATTGCACGAAATGAAGTAATCGTGGTCTAATTTATCGATCGATGGAACTGTTATTTTATTGGCGGAAAAATTCAAAAACTGGTCCTCTAAGCTCACGCTCACTTTATTTCCATCGCGGGACGTTTCCTTCCATGCACTCGTCAGCGGAACTGTTAGAAAAAAAAATGCAAACCGTCATATCTATTCGTTACCTATGACCATGGACAGGAGAATCACGAATTTTCTTTGAATAATTTCAGATGAACATTCGTGATGAGATCTCGCTATACAATGAAATTATGTTCAATCATGAATACTTGCGAATCGGTTTAATTAATGACATTCCCGCTGTTGTGTGAGGCGGTATTTTCTATGTGTGCGTGTGAATAAACAAAAGATGCCTGCATCGGAGAATAGTTTTTTCAATATATATATATATTACACGTTGATATGTATTTCATACTCAATTGTCGATGACGATTCAGTTGACTTGAGGTATCTTAACGATTACAACCTAATTTCAACAATCATATGCAAACAAAGTAAAAGATATAAATTTAAATATACGCCATTTTCTTGCAACAAAATAAGAAATGGGTATACAAGGTTTAACAAAGTACATTGAAGAAAGAGCTAATTTCTACTTGAGGCCTTTCGAGTTACACGACACAAATTTGGTTGTTGACGGATGGAATTTATGTTGCCATTTGTATCGTCTATCTGCATGTAACGATGCTTTTGGTGGTAGTTACGGTCAATACGCCGAATATGTATGCCAATTCTTCAATGATCTTATACAATGTAAGGTATTACCACTAGTTATCTTGGACGGTGGTTGGGAAATGAAGAAAAAGTTGGAATTAATTAAACGGATGCGGGCTCGTATCGAAAACGCTGGTAGCTATTGTACAGCGGACGCAGATTGCGATCTGAGGAGGAAAGATGATAAGAGGCATCACAATTTTTGTGATAGAGAAGTCGTTCTTCCCCTTTTTTGTTCCGAAGTATTTATTGAGGTGATGAAGAAATTGGACATCAAATATGCTATGACCACGTTTGAAGCAGATGATAGTATTTCATCAATTGCTAAACTACTTAAAGTGCCCGTATTGAGTTACGACTCGGATTTTTTTATCTATGGTGTGGATTATATTCCATTGAATACTCTAGAGACATATCCTGTTAGATATGCGAAAGGCTATGTGAAAAGGTGTCGTATTTATCGTAGCGGTACACTATTGGAAAGATTCGAAGGGCTGGATACAACAGTCTTGCCATTGGCGTCAGTGCTATTGGGCAATGATTATATAGATAGGGAGACTTTTAAAGAATTTATCAATCATCTAGATGGTCGGAGCCATCCTTCAATTTATGGTA
Source organism: Meteorus cinctellus (assembly GCA_030523045.1). NCBI lineage: Eukaryota > Metazoa > Arthropoda > Insecta > Hymenoptera > Braconidae > Meteorus > Meteorus cinctellus. The sequence goes on along the minus strand of JAPYZF010000249.1, from coordinate 73,658 downwards.
GACGGCAACAACAAATTGAGAGGACTTTGAATTGGCTTAGGAACTATACATTGGAAGATGCTGTGGTAGCGATTATGGACCGATTACCAATCAGTGAGCAGGAAGAAGTTTTGAAATCCATCAAAGTGAATGTCAATGGATATTTGAGTTTATCTACTCATATGCTCCGACCACTGGGTTGCGACGAGAAAATCATTCTTGGCGAACAGAAAAATTTTAAGTCATTCGAGTTGCAAGGTGACTTTCAAAATCTTCATATTGTGGAAGTGGAGAATGATATTGATGAAACACAAAAGTTGCATGAGAAGGAACTCTCTTCAAGATTTCCGAAGTGGTTCATTGAAGATGTTTTTGCTGCAAAGCTTCCCGCTTGTTTCATAAATATCATCGTACATCATGTACACATGATACCTGTACAAGTCGAAGACTGTACTCGGCCATCAGCCGAAAAACTAGCGTTATCTATCATAACTACGATTTGTAGTATCCTTACAACAACGAAAAATGCGAAAGCAACTAATGGGAACAAAATTGTTCAGCTTCTAATACGAAAGGGCTACGACCTAGATCGTATAGATTTGTCTGTACCACCATTCCTTATCGCATTCGAAGACATTCGAACATCGAAATGGGCCCAGAGGAGACTAATCATTAATGAGGCACTGGGCATCAGTGCCAAAGATAAATTGAACGAATTACCGTTCACTTGGCAACTATACTTCGCCGTGATTTTATTTTGGATGCGTCACAATGACGGAATTGAGCGTACACTGCTCCATTTGAATGCATTGCTCATGACTTCGCTCTGTGGGATCATCAATCGAATTACTGGTTTTAACAGACTGAATAAAACGTCTCGTAGAAAATTTTTTGATGAATTCACAAGAAAACAAGAGAAGAAAAGACTCGAAAAAGTCGTCGGTAACGACGAATCTACTGTTATAGTCGATTTAATAAATTCTGTATCCCAAGAAGACTGCGATGCCGCATTGCCATTTTTTGAAGGCCATGCAGGCATGAATTTAAGCCATGTGCCTAATAATTTTTGTATCCGAATTGTTCACGATTACGCTCAATTTCAAAGCTGTCTGAGAAACGCAATGCATCTGAATGCGCTTCTAGGACATGTCTATGCCTCCCCATCACTGGACGAATTTCTGAACGGAGCGCTATTTTATCATTTCTATCGTGATTTTTCGACGCAACTAGACGTACACACTTATATCGCCACCAAGTTAGAACGTTCCCCAGGACTTTTGAGATTATTTGAGGCAATGAATAAAAATATTCTTAAAGCCCTTGAGAATGTGGTCCTCGATAGCTGTGGGCGAAATGAAATAAATGCTGAAAAAATTCAAAGGGAATTAGGCAGAATGTGTGTATAATAATCCGAGGTGATATAACTACCGATGACAATGATATATATATGTTATGCTGTGCGTCCATCGTGCTGTTAGCATTCTGTTTCCCTTGGTATATTGTATTTTCATACGTTCAATTCATTTTATAATCTTCAATTAATAAATATATTTTTAAAAAAAGTGTAAGTGCTAGTTAAGAGGTACAAGAAAGTTAATATCTATCATGTGTCAGGAGAGATTAGTAATTCGACTCTTATCATTGTATTCTATCAAAAAAATTGGAGAATGTCCTATGAATTTACAAATGAATCATTCTATATGCATTGAAAGACTACATAAAATGAAAGAAGCCACTCAAGGAAATGAGTTTTTGTTCAAATCACCAGGATTACTGTAATGGAACTCATAGGTCTTGTAGTATAAATATCATTTTATGTCCACATGTTATATGTTATGGAAACACGCGACCAAATACACATCATAACTTCAGTCCTTCGGGGCTCAATCCGTAGAGTTAGTCAGACTCTGATTGGTATAAAATCCCTCGCATAGAATTGAATTTGATCAACAAAATGTATTCTAAATTTGATATCTGTTCTTTGCGATTTTTATTTACAATTTTCAAAATATTTGGACTTGCTCCATTCAGTTTGGATATTCACGAAAATCAAACACACACAACGATGAAATTTCGACGTTCAACAATGGGATTAACTTACAATATTCTTTTGTCACTCGTTTTAGTACTTTTGAATTTCATTGCTACTTCACATGTGTTGGAAAATCAACGACCGAATGATACCGGAATAGAAATTGGATTTCGTTTGGTGACCATATGCTGCTCGAATATCTTTCTAGGCATCATTTCGATCTACTACAGTTTTAAACAAAAAGCTGCAACGCTATTGATTAATCGAGTGATTTGTTTGGACAATAAACTCACTACACAATTGCATAATCATCATCCTCGGAGTCGAAAACATGTTGCCATTTGGATATTTTTGACGAACGTATTCCTCCACATCGTTACCCGTTGGCTGCTTATAGTCCTATCGAACATAAATATTGTTTTTGTGATTGGGCCAGCACTTTCAAGTTTTGGTCTTGCATCTACCGTTATACAATATACTTTTGTGTTGATCTTTCTTCAAAGTAGATTTCACAGTTTGAATCAGTCACTTTTGTCATTAATGAATCCAGAAGATTATCAAACAGAATTAGAAGATGGTATTATTTACGTCACGAGTGCTACACAAACGCATGCAATCACGATGAAAAAATTACTCATCATTCGAACCGCACATAGAACTTTATCTGAAATTTCGGAAAAATTTTCAGACTTTTGTGGTTGCCCAATTTTACTTTCAATTTCTATTCTGTCTGTCAATTTAATATTCAACACGTACACATGTATGTTACATGCGATTTCAACATCTCTACCCACAAGTGAGATAATATTTATCATGGATCAAATAGTGGCGATAACAACAAATATTTATCCGATAGTTGTTTTAACATACTATGGAATCAGCATTGTCGCAGAAGTTTGTATTCATTACAGTTGTAACTTCATTGAATAATATCGATTGAAATAGTACGCACTAGTATACTCTAAAAAACAATATTAATATGTCCATACTCTCTGCAGACGGAGCGAACTGGCATAATTGTCCACAAAGTTATGTCAACATATCCATCACATATGGCGAAAATGAAATACGAAGTAATTAAGCGTTTATTCACTATAACCAAAATTGAAGAATATTGTGGAGAGAGCAATTCTCAAAACTGATTTGTTTCATTTCATATTTTCAGCTGGAAGAATTATCCATTGAATTACTCCATCGGAAAGTGTCGTTCACGGTTGGAGGACTGTTCCCAATAAACGGAAGCCTCATATTAACGGTAACATTTATTACATACAACGTCTTCACATATATTACACGAATAATTCATAAATCAATGCCCGTCCCACTTGTATTCAGATTATCAGTACAACAATAACGTATATGATTATTCTTGTTCAACACAATCAAAGTTTTTCATCATCAAGCAAAGATCCGACGATGGCGTAGAATCAGCATAAAAATCATTCATCATTGCCACTGCTACACCTTTCATGGTTCTGGGATAATTCTTATTGACGGAGAACTTTATATAATTAGATAATAATCGTCACGGCAATCGCAATATACTGACATCATGAGAGGAGCTTGATCGACTCATTTGATGCAGCTGACATGATTTGAATCATCCATGCAAATATCCGAAATAAAATTGGAATTTGCTGGAATAAATGACAATTATATACTTAGAATGAACTGATATCTGTTATTTTCATCAAATCCTCCTAGAGTATATCGGTAGAATGTCGTATAACCACAATTCAAATATTTGAAGCAATCACGATGAGTGTATTGACATGCAATATTTGTCGAACTAAAATTGCATAGCGGTGGACTCCAACTCCATATATTGCTTGCAGTTGGGTGTACGAAGTCACTTAAGCAAATGAGTTTCCGTGGAAAGAAATTACATATATCTTTTCATGGTCATGTGCTATACATTGTGAAAGTATGCGTGCGAAAGACAACCCCAATGTCATTTTTGGAGTTGTCAATCAATCAATTGTCAGAGTCAGTCGGAAACTTGAGCGCTGTCGATTTATCCATGTGAAACCACGTTAAATCATCAAAATGTATACTAAAAATGATACTCACTTCATACGGTTTACATTTTTAATTTTCAAAATATTTGGACTTGCGCCATTTAGTATGAAGATTCATAAGGAAAGCAAACAATTGAGAGTGGAATTTATCTATTCAAAAATTGGTACCGCTTACAATGTCCTTTTATCGCTTCTTCTTGTCCTTTCAAGTTATCCTGCTGCAGTGCATGTGATCCAGAAGCGTGGGCTGAATGATAACAATATAGTGATTGGGTTTCGTGTGATATTCGTATGCACGTCGAATGTATTCTATGGCATCATTTTGGTCAGATATTGCTTCATACAAAAGTCAATGATAAAAATAATCAATCGAGTAATTTGTCTGGATGGCAAAATGATCATGCAGCGGACCAATTTGCGTCATTTTAATTGCAGAAAATATATTGGAATGTTAATATTCGTGACGAACACATTACTCCACATTATTATACGCTGTTTCCTTATGATAAGTTCTGATATTCAGCTATCTTATTTTATCGGTCCAGCAGTTTCTAATTTCGGTATTTCATGTTTCATGATACAATACACTTTTACATTGATTCTTCTCGAAAGTCGATTCCGTATTCTCAATCAACTACTTTTGTTATCGAAGAATCCTATTGACGACTATACAGATTTTCCAAATAATCGGATCTATGTTACACGTTTTACACGGATAAACCGAATCACAATGAGAGATCTCCATGCTATGAGAACATCACGACAAATTCTTTCTGCAGTTTCGGAGAATTTTTCAGACAGCTGTAAATGGCCAATTTTATTATGCATCATAATCTCAACTATTAATTTGATTTTCAATTCATACACATGTATGTTGCGTTTGCTTTCCTCTTCGTTCTCTACATCGAAATTAATGGAGATAGTTAACGACATAATCGCCATGGTGACAAATATTTTTCCGATACTTGTTTTAACGTACTGTGGATCGAACATCATTGACGAAGTTGGTATCAAATAGTTGTGAAATTTTTCAAGAATTCTCAACAGTATTCGGTGGAGATGATTAGAAATAAGAGTTCATTCCTCATTTCTGTTACAGACGAAACGAACTGGCAATATTGTGCACGAAATCTTGGTATCATACCAAACGCCAGAACCTAGTGTTAAATATGAGGTAAACGATATTTTACCAATAACATTTAATGTAATGTGGAAAATAATCAACATCGTCTTGATGCATATTTCCAGCTAGAACAATTCTCAAATGAATTACTACACAGACAAATATCATTCACTGCGGGTGTGTTCTTTCCGATAAACGGAAGCCTTCTACAAACGGTAACATCAATACTCGATCATATCAAATCCACAGTACTTTGCGGCTTACAAAGTATATGCATTTCATTTTTTTTTTCATTCCATTCAGATCATTAGTACAACTGTAACATACATGATTATTCTTCTGCAACAAAACCAGAGCAGTCCGTAGTAGGAACACACTCTAACTGTATAGAAGTGAGATAATGAAATAAATTATATTATGCCATTACAACAAAAACTTGGTCAATTTATTCATTTCAGCTGTTGCGATTGTATCCATTCGAAATGTGTGATCAAAACTTTTCTGAATAGAAGGCAATTATATTTTCACAATGACCCAACATATGTTATTCTTATCTGATTCTTTCCGAATATATTGAAGAGAAGAAATTACTAATAGATCAATCCAAAAATCATTGAAGTCTGATTGCACAAATGATGGCTTATTATAAGCATTGCCCACTGTAATTCGTTCAATTGAATTTAAGTGTTATTGAACCATCCAAACTTCTTCTCGCTATTTCAATATAATTCAGGTGATTGAAGCAATTATGATGAGTGTATTGACAGGTAGTATTTGTTGATCTGAAGCAGCACGTTATTGCAACACAACATGACTGTTTCTCGAATTCCATCATTTTCTTTCTTGTTATTAACAACTAGGTCGTAAAAGACCCGACCATCGAAAAATTTATGCAATTGATGAATCGTCGTTGGAGTTTTACGTTTTATGATTGACTTCATCAGACCAATAGAATGTGTGTTGAATTAAGGACATAAAAGAAAAAAAAACACAAACAATCTTTGAGGCGATATTCACTGGTTGGAGAACACTGCTTTCATCACTGCTCAGTACCATTGTTATTTGCATTTGGCTTTCGTAATGACAGGACCGCTAGGAAATTCCCTCGCATCAGTTACGTACAAGTAATAATATGTGACACAAAAAAATCTTCTCTCCCAATCTTCAATTTCAATTGCAAGTCCGAATCTGCGTGGGTTATTCAGAATCATATGACAATATTGCTAAACAGTACATCATAGTCAGAGTTAAGTCTTCAGAAAAATTTCGACCCACCTCCAGCGAAGGAGAATATGAATAAGTGTAAACTGAAAAGTGTCGCAAATCGATAAAACTTCATTTGTAATGTATTGCATTTGCAATTGACTGAAAATGACAGCATCCCAGTTTAATTTCTCTGAATGACTTACTACCTCGTTGAGATTGATAGCACTATTAACTGTTGTAAACTGACTGCACTTCTGCATTTGACTCTCAATAGAACGAGAGAGAGATCACGTCTATGAATCCAATGGCATAGCTTTAGTACACATGTTGATATCCTTGTCGGGTATGTATTTCATAAGCAGATAGTTCAAAAAACTGCATTAAAATACATTTCGAAATATTTCTCAGCTCATAAAATAAAGTATTCCTTATCAATGAATTGAAATGGCTCTTATGCAGAATATGATAAACCTTTAATGATCTATGGGAAGCATTTGTTGATTTGATAATAAATATTTAGCTCAGGATCTACATTACATCGTATATATTAAAAATATAAAAGAAATTTCACCTATCACGTTCCATTATGATACTATTGCGATGATTAATCATTATAATTAAAACATACCAACACCGTTTGACATGGACAGCATTCTAGTGAATTCATCATCATCGCACCGTCTGAGACATGTGCAGAGGAGTTTGCATAAGTTCAAACGCCGCGTTTTTCAAATTGGCACCACGTAAATTCGCTTCGTGTAAATCCGAACCAGATAAATCACAAGACTAAAAATAGAAATAAAGGCAATAGAGAATGGAATATATTACGATTTATTCCGGATTATGAAGGCATGGGTAAACTTGATGGTTTAGTACCTCCAAATCCGCACCGGCAAGGACGGCCGATCTTAAATCACAGTTTTTAAGTATTCCATTCTTCAAAGTTGCAACTCGGAGATTTACCGATGCCATGTTGCTGCCTTCAAGATTAGCACCTTTGAGATTGACTCCCTCCATATTGGCAGGCAGACCACCAGGATCCTCAAAGTTGCAAGAATGTAAATTTGCAGCCTCAAGATTGGCACAAACCATTTTCACACACACTAGCTGTGCATTTTCGAGATTCGCATATGACAAATCCGCACGCTCCAAGCAGCATCCGGACAAATTCGCACCAACGAGATTGCATCCCCGTAAGTTTGCGTACTGTAATTGTTATATTGATCTTGAAGGCATTGTGCAAAGAATTATAAGAGATCATGCTGGAACATTCAAGTTTGACACCGGACGAAAATATATGCTATAAGAACGAACCTTGAAATTAATATTTCGTAAATCAAGCCGTGACAAATCTGCGCCTGCGAAATTTACGCCTTGAAATCGCAGCTCGGATACGGTTGGTGTCGACATAAGTGCCTTCAGAATATCTCGACGGTTCAACGCCTCTGTACCTTTATGCCGTTTAGTTTCTATATTCACCATTTCTTCCAGTGTGCTAATAATTCCTTCGAATCCGTAGAATCGCGCTTCTTCCAAAACTCCTGATTTGGAATATGAATACCACAATACCATTCGATAAATGATGTCAGCTAAGAATTTTTCGATCAGTTCATCAGATATTCAATTGAGTTTACCTGCAGCACTAACATTTTTATCCAAAATAAGTTGTCCATGACGGAGATAATTCAGAAGTGGTTCGAAGTATGTTGAGCACCGGTCGATTAAAAATGCACCACTATTGTCTTGTTTGCTAGGTGATATCCTGAATTGTGTACTATCTTCTTTTTCGGTAAACATCCTGGAAATTCAGAACCAATCGTTTCTTCCTTGTATATAAGTTCGTTTTTCTTATCAATTTTATTGCTAGTCTTGACAAAATGTTCTGTGAATTAGATGACAAATAGCGCCCTACCTAGCGAGCATACTCATTGGTTCCTTATGGGTTAGTGTGCTCGTCGTTGTGGTGAATAATTTACCACCTACATTTAATGTTACCCATTCGTGATTTCGTCTCGATAAATTTCGATTCTTTTCAATAAAATCCTCGCCAGTTGACACATATAATACATCATCGTCTCTGAATTGTTCCAATCGGAAGAAAACCGTAAGAAATAACTAATTTGGAAAATAATATGGATAAATTGAATCTTTAAAAAAATATATTATTACCTTATTAATTTAATATCATCAATTTCGCCACCTTGTGGCGTAAAAATTCTCTTCGCCATTATGTTGAATTTAATACTTGCAGTTTTAAGCAGCTCATCCACCGAATGTGTTACCATGAATACCTAAAATAAAGAGTAAACTATAAAGCGAATGACACACCATTAATAATCGAAAATTCAGGACTATGAAGAATTCAATCATTCCTATTCTTATAATTCAAACTGCTGATCCATTGTTTATAACAATTTCTCAAAACGTCGGTCAGAATTTGTATACCTGACTAAATAGTTCAAAAAATACCGCGCATTATACCATGTAATGCAGTTGTAATTTTTATTCGGTGCATTATCCACGTTGCCGGTGAAGTTTGCCCAATTTTTTATTACAAAAAATTATGAAATGAAATCTTTTCTTAAATATTACAGAAGAGATGAAGTACAACAATAACTTACAGTGACAATTCATATGTATGAAATAAAATAAGACAATTTAAATCCTGTCAAATACCTTTCCATTCACATCAGAACCATTTTCGAATAATATAACCCTTTTCATTGCACTATTGTTATTCGTATCACAGCACTATCATTTACAAAACTTCAATGACATCAGTAATCATTGAATTAATAATTCAAAAAATGAAAACTCGCATAGTCTTAATATTGACTAAATTTCATGAATAACAATGACAACGGGATCATCACGTTGACGTTTGATACTCCCAAACCTGTCATAGTGTTGTATGTATAGCATATGTCAGTGTTCCTATGATGGTCATGACAGCTGCACTGGCATGACCATCACAATGTACTTAAGCGTCACTTCAAAAACTCTGATGGTAAATGCAGTTCAAGAGAAAAATGATTACACTCGTCTCTGAATGAATATTGATACGAGAATATTCTCTCCAGATTTCCGAGAAGTTCTCTGGTTTTTTTTCCCATTCGTAGCGTTAAGAGACATGTTCACAATTGTTTGGCTGCTGTGATTTTCCTTTTGGAATCAAAGTAGAATTTATAATACCAAAAATTTCCACGACATTTTTTCTCATGGGTCATTCTATCTCTCACTGAAACATAGATGGCGATGATGTGCATTTCTGATTGGATTATCTGTATGGCAAGACGACTCATGATAACCAATGGCACTGCATCCACATCGGTTGTCATCAGGATGGCTGTGAAAAATGTATGAATATTGAAAAGTACATTTAAATGTATAGTTTTGTAGTAAAAGAATTAGTAATAAAAATGACAACCATACGGAGCTTGGACATATCAATTAATTTTGGATTTGATGTTTTATTGAGGGTGATTCTGGCAATATTGGCTGTGTAGGTTACTTACGAATATTTGTCATGATTGTTTATATTGTATAGGTATATTCGAGTACGTGGCGAGTTTTGTTCAATATATAATAATTGTTTTAACAGTGTGTTGTTGGTTTTTCTTCGCAGGATGCTAGAAAAAACCGAACCGTTTAACAGAAAAATCCATGATGATGAATTATGGTTGTATAAAAATCCAAAAACTGAATCATACGTGCCTACAACTATTCTATGGGTGAGAATGAAATTTTCAATTCAACTAATTTAATATCCTCGGTCTACTTATTTCTTTCATATTTTTGAGAATAATTCTATCTGATTGCAGCCGTTAGTAATTATCACACCTATCGTTGTTATTACACTCACATTCCTCAGTAATAAGGACAAAACTGATTTTGGTCAGGCAATACTAGCAGTAACTTTAGCCCTTAATTTGAATGGAATATTCACTAATGTTATCAAAATAATTGTTGGTGAGTGCGTATTTTATATACTAATTTTCATTAATCGTTTGGGATCTTTGCATTTTTGAAACGAGAAAATTCCATTGCTTCATCTGTTTACAGTTTTTGGTGGCTTAATAATTTTGCTCGAAATGTTTCTCATTAATTTCCGATTACTCAAAGTTGTTTTGACTAGATTCATTAGTTACCAAGAACTATTGATCAATTAGTGTCATGACATAATGCAATCGAAGAAATTGCAGAAATTTATTTTAGTGTAGGGTGACTTTGTGGAGTGCTCAATTGCAATGTCACTTCCAAGTATTAATGATAGTAATCAAACGCTTGCGAATATCTAAATCTATTTTTGCATCAGGCCGTCCAAGACCAGATTTCTTTTCAAGATGCTTCCCTGATGGTCTCTCGAATATTGGATTCGACTGTACTGGTGATCCCGATGAAGTGAGAGATGGAAAAAAATCCTTTCCGAGTGGACACTCATCATGTAATATCTCATAAAATAACCAACGTATGCCCATAAGTCTAATTCTGTTATTGATAGTTGAATAACATCTTTCAGTCGCGTTCGCAAGTTTTGGATTCATCGCACTTTATTTAGCAGGCAAACTAAAAACGTTCAGTTTAGCAGGCAAAAGTCAATCATGGACATTATGTTGTTTTTTGATGCCTCTGTCGTTTGCGCTATGCATAGCCTTAAGCCGAACATGCGATTATCATCATCATTGGCAGGGTATTTATGATAAATATGATATTAGAATTTATGATGGTCGATCCATTACTTTGGATATGGAAAAACATGAATAATTTTTTTTTCATCCATATTTGGCAGATGTCGCTGTTGGCTCAACGATAGGATTTATTATTTCTTATGTGTGTTATCGACATTATTATCCACCATTGGACTCTCCTATGTGTCATAAACCCTATGCAGTATTAATCAAACAAGGTGAAATTGAAAACATGAGAATCACACGTGAAGATCAAGTCAAGTGGATATAGGACATGCTATGTGGAACTTCGAATTGAAATACTTTGTTGAACAAGAATGAATGGAAAAAAACATGCAATATTCATGTTGATCATCAACTCATCGACTGTACAAAAAATCTCCCACGTCCAATATGACAGTAATTTTATCCCAATTATAAAATTTTTTCTGCTCTTCCGACAGCTGAGCTCTGAAAAAACGAATGCGCATCAACAAAAATTGTTTACCTGCCAATGTCATTGTTACATTAGCTCAATTTCAACATCACAATAGCAGTTTTGCTAATAAAGACGTTCCATCACCAATCCATCAATGTTCATTCAATGGGTATTCGTCTTGAAAAAGCACGCCATATTTTTTGATTTCGCTGTGTGATTTCATGGAATAAATACAGTAATTTGTATGCATTTATACCCTCCTTCCACCTCGTCATAGCGGGACACAATTGTTTTTTCCCGCGATGATATTCAAAATAAAGAAGGAGATTACCGCTCTGAGTCGGCGCCATCTCATGTCTAAACTTGACAACTCCATCTTGCTCATATGTGATATTGCGCATCAGAGTAATCAACGACATCACCCAGCACAAATAGTTCGTGAATCAGGAATAGTTCATGGTTGATGAAGTGGAACTGGTGGAATCGAACCAATCGTAGATAGTTATTATACTCATGGGAGAGTAAAAAACAGCGTGAACATAGGCAGACCTAAAGATAAATGTGCATAGAACGGTTAGTAGTTTATTGACACATGTAAACAAATACACGGGGCTAGTGAATAAATAAAAAGTTTGATTTTTTTCTGCTGCTGTTTACATCTGTTAATAAACTAACTGTTTCATCATTGCGATCGGTCCGGTTCCTGTCGTTTCTCTTTATCAACCATGAACTTGATTCCTCGGCTAGATGGACAGTCGACTTTATCTTTCCGACTACGGACTAATAGCCCGAATTACACCATAACCCCTGAAATTTCGTATGTACATACGTTGCAAGCTCACCGTCATTTTTCACCCATTCAAACGACAGCACAGCATTAAATACATATATATATATATTGATGTATGTGTAGTGTCAATGGTGTCAAATGGTAATATAGTTATTTACGATTCGTCGTGTTGGTGAAAATGTCTGCCTCGCGTTGACTTCCTGTTCATGGCGAAAAGAATATGCATCGCATGAGCAGCGTCGTTCGCGCTATTGAGAAGTATTGAACAGTCAAGTTAATTGTGAGGTTGTAATATATTTGTAAAAGCACTCGACCCTGTATGTGCGTGTATTATTTTTTTTTATACATTATTGTGTGATAATTCATTATGAAAATTATATTTTTTTAAAAATCATCACACGCCTCTGACGCATTCTTTTTTTTTAATCAAATACAAATATTTCCAGTGTGATTTTTAGGGCGAATAGGGCAAGGGTGCAAAGACCCCGAGTTGTTGCAAGATGATCAACATGGAGACGGATAAAATCCTCGAGGACACCAGTACCAATAGTCAGGTGAGTAGGAAAAAAATGGCAATGGACTTTTTTTCTTTTTTTATCACTATCTACTCGTAGCAATAACCCCAAAATCAAGTACATATATACAAGTGCATTTTTTTCTTTCGTTTTCTCTCTCACTCTTTAGATCTCGTCCATTTTCTCCTATCACTCACGACCTCTTCATCATCAACTTATGTCTATTGTCTCTCTCTCTCTTTCGTACTGAAAGGAGAAGAAAGCAACGATTCATTACATTTATTAATAATGACATTAAATTTTTTTTGTTTTGTTTCTCCAGCGGTAGACTGATTGAATTATATTATAATGAATGTACAAATAGATGAGGTTAGGCCTGCATAGAAACTCTCATATGTTCTGAGCAACTCATATACTTCATCTCTCTCCGATTTAGTGAAAATGACGACATAATTTCGTTTAGTTCATTTGGTGAACTCATTAATGATTGAATAAAAATTACGAATCTTCATGCAATCCTATATTTTGTTTCCCTTTTTCTTCGTTCGCTGTATTCGCTCTTCTTCTTCTGATTTTCTTGGAACAATATATCTTAATAAATTTACAGCTTATCACTGAACCATTGAAGTTGATGAATGTTCGAAGTTAATCATAAGATGACGTGTTTAACCTACATATTATCATTACCAATATTAGTCGAATCATTGTGAATGCAAATTCGGATATTACATTGATAATTTGATTGATGATATTGATTGATATGCATAATTTTCTCTGTCTGCCGACATCTCGAACATAATCAATGTTTTAACTCAGTCCTGTCTGTCTCTTTTCCTTTCTATATCTTTGTCCTTTTTTTTCCTCTCAGCCTTCATCTCTCTTCCTTTCTCTCGCGTTCACTATCATTCTTTCGCTCGTCCCCTCGAAGAGCGCGCGCCTGCTCATAAGTTCCAGCCTTTCCCGGGCATGGTTGTATTCTTTGCCCCTCCCGAACACATAAACCGCCATACGAACGAGTCACGCTCGACGGTGATACGAAGTAGGCCAAATATTGAAATCTGTAACTGTATGCAGCAGCAGCAACAACAGCAGCAACAGAAATAACAGTAGTAGGTAGCACCTTTTGCCTTTTCAAGGTGCTCCAATCGTCATCAAGAGTCTTCTTTGCCGTGTTGAGATATAATCATACTCGTTCTCTGTTACTTTGATCCCGCGCCGAGATGTTTTTTTCCTCATCGTATTTCCTCTCTGCAGTCTTCGCAGTCACCAATCATACGAACGGTTGCCACCGTGAAAGATTATTAGTACGATGAACTTCTCCAGAATTGAATGAGTTTAATGGTAAATGACAATGTTGATGTGTCCATCGTCGATCTGTGTGTACTCTAAATAATAAAGGGAAAATGAATGAATGGAAATTAATGCAAATAGGGCGTAATGATAAGATTTATGGTACGATCGAGAACCGCAAGAACTTTGCCGTACATCTTTTACTGATGCACCTTTATTGTTATATTCTTGAAATGGTAATTCTATTCTGTTAAAACTGTCGGCAGTCACAGTATAATTTTTTCATGTGACAATCATTTGATATTCCATTATTGCGAATTGCCAAATGACAGACAACTGAAAAAATGTCAATCGTTTCTCGAGGGATTCCTCTCGAGATTGCTTGAAGGGACAATTTGATCTTATATATCATATTGATTGATTGATTGATTGCTTAAATTCTACTCATGTTTTTTTTTCCTATTATTGCAGTACCCAATGACGATATTATACGATCCGAGTCGCAAGAAAGAGCCATCGCCACAAACTATGGTCCTTACGAGTCAATATACACAAGAAAGGGAAACGTGCATGAAATATTTTGAGCGATGGAGCGAACCAGAGCAAGTTCACTTTGTCGAGCAATTATTGGCACGTATGTGTCATTATCAACACGGTCACATCAACACCTTCCTCAAGCCAATGTTGCAGAGGGATTTTATCTCACTTTTGCCAAGTAATTATTCGAACAAATATTCAGCCTCATAATTTTTTTCAGACCTGATTTTGCTTTAGTAATCCAATGAATGTTGATTGTTGATTATTGACCTCATTTCCGTTTCTTTCGCAGCAAAAGGTTTAGATCACGTTGCCGAGAGCATCCTGTCATATTTAGATGCAGAGTCACTGTATTCTGCTGAACTCGTGTGCAAAGAATGGTACAGAGTAATAAGCGAAGGCATGCTTTGGAAAAAATTGATCGAGAGAAAAGTTAGGACGGATTCAGTTTGGCGTGGTCTTGCTGAGCGAAGAGGATGGTTAGTACTTTGATTATTTTCCCTACCTTCATTTTTTTTTCCTCATCAAACTTCGACGTGTTGCATGACTAACGCCACAAGGTCGTATGATTCATATTGATTATATTTTTGGAGTTAATTCAGACTAAAAATGATATTGGTCAACCCTAATTTGATCAAAAATCAAAATCGGGATTACGTTGGTCAATTTCTGCTAATTTATTTCTATCCAGTTGAATTTTGATTATTCTTGTTCTTGATAAGACTGTATTTGGTTTGGTAGTCATGCAACATATATATATATATATGTATTGAATTTTCGAATATATATGTTGGACATCAAAATGTAATATTGCAGGATACAACATTTGTTTAAACCACGACCCGGCGAAAATCATCAAAATCACGGATTTTATCGGAATCTATTCCCAAAAATTGTGAAGGATATTGACAGCATTGATAATAATTGGCGAATGGGAAGACACAAACTACAAAAAATCAATTGTCGAAGTGAAAATTCGAAGGGAGTTTATTGTTTGCAATACGACGATCAAAAAATTGTTTCGGGCTTACGAGATAATACAATTAAGATATGGGATAGGAACACATTGCAGTGTATAAAAGTATTGACTGGACATACGGGATCAGTTTTGTGTTTGCAATACGATGATAAAGCAATTATATCGGGTTCTTCAGACAGCACAGTACGAGTTTGGGACGCTAATACCGGCGAGATGGTCAATACACTGATACACCATTGTGAAGCAGTGTTGCACTTGAGATTTAATAATGGAATGATGGTCACATGCTCGAAGGTCAGTATAAAATTCCGGATAAATAAACGTGAAATATTGAAATAATAGCATTCTGATGTAGAAATTGAATTCGAGTATCTCAATGTGAAAAGACGTTTGTGAGGTAATTCTTTTGGCACACAATGGTTAAGAATAAAATCTCTCATTCTTTCTATTTCTGTAATTGATCATCAATGACTTATCAATATCTGAAGGTGAATTTTGAAGATCGAGATGATTTCAGTAATAAATTCATATCTAGAATGTTCTCACAAAAATTGGTGGGTAATATATGACCGTTTTTTTATGCCGAGTTCATTTCATTGTGAATAAATTACCTTGAGATTTTTCTTCTATAGAATTGAAAGTGAGTACGCCGTAGGTGTGATAAATGCTTCTATATATTTTTGGGAGCATTGAAATAGCAGTAAAGGCTAAACGCTTCCAGATTTTCGGTAGTCAGTCATGAAATTTTTTTTTACCTGAAACAACTGGGCATTAAGTCACCTAGTGATGACTTTGAGATGAAGTGATTACCTCAAAAGTGGCTTTTCCAACGTCGATACTCCTACAAATACTATGACAAACAAATTTTCATTCTTGATTATTTTTTATCCACTTTAGGATCGTTCGATTGCTGTGTGGGACATGACATCACAAACAGAAATCGCGCTGCGCCGAGTATTGGTCGGTCATCGTGCAGCTGTTAATGTTGTTGATTTCGATGAAAAATATATTGTGTCAGCCAGTGGTGATAGGACGATTAAAGTATGGAATACATCGAGTTGTGAATTTGTGCGAACGTTAAATGGGCATAAGCGTGGCATCGCGTGTTTGCAATATAGGGACCGTTTGGTAGTCAGTGGTAGTAGCGATAACACTATCAGATTGTGGGATGTTGAATGTGGTGTGTGTTTACGCGTACTTGAAGGACATGAAGAATTAGTTCGGTGTATCAGATTCGACAGGAAGCATATCGTTAGTGGAGCATACGATGGGTAAGAGCATTATATTCAGCGCGTACGTCTGACGTGACTTGCCAAAAAAAAATGACATTCTTGAGATTTTTTTCAGTTTTTCAAAGTATTTGTGCAATAGATTTTGCAACAGTTCCCGATATATTCCATCATATTCTAGAATCGGACTAGACAATTCTTCTCATAAAATAATCGTGTATGGTATGATGATGATTCGCAGTGACGAATTTGTCAATCGATGTAAGAACAAATATAATTTAACAATTGGGATAAATTGTTTTGTCGATAAAAAAAAATCCTCTCGAATCGTCATATTTTGGCACGAGTATATCAGGCATCTCTCGCAACTCTTGCTATTTATTCCAAACACATGATTGGGAATAATGCTATATTCTTTTCGCCTCAGTAAAATAAAAGTCTGGGACCTAGTTGCGGCGTTGGATCCACGTGCGGTTGCAAGTACACTCTGCCTGCGCACATTGGTGGTAAGATTTTATTATAAACTTTATTTCATAATTTCCATTTTAAATTTATACGGTTTATCATTCCTATTTTCCAGGAGCACACAGGGCGTGTATTCCGTCTTCAATTTGACGAGTTCCAAATAGTTTCATCTTCCCACGATGATACAATCCTCATCTGGGATTTCCTTAACTGTAATGGGGCCGACGGTAATGTCAGCAGTGGATCAGTAGCAGTGGTGAATGCAACAACATCAAATAATCAATCTGATACTAGATCTCCTTCTCGTGAGTAAATCAATTGAGAGCTATTTTTGAAAAGAACTTCTAATTGAATATTTTGGTTTATAATATTATCATATTCGCTCTTAATCTTCCCAGCGTTCGAGTGACGTCGGAAAACAGATAAATTCCTTTATTGTGATACAACCGTAAGTATCAATTGAAAATTGAACACTTATCTTATCCTTTGAATTTTACATAAGAATTTTGTTTTTCCGTTATTTGATCACATTCTTTCATTTATACATTTCAGATAAATGGTTATTGAGTGAAATTCGATTGTGTTCACGTCTGCGTTCACAAAGTACGAATCATACCAGTGTCCAGTAAGAGAAACAAAAATAGTGACGAAAAAATGTGTGAGAGTAAACATGAGTGAGTGAAAGCTAAAGAATGGAAACAGAAATGATTGCAAGAGCATCCGACTAGACAGAGTCATTTTATTGGCGATTGAGTCAACAGATTTGAATCTGATTCTGTCATTATCATGAAATAATATTCAAAAATAAAAAAAAAAAATAAAACATAAAATGCAAAAAAATTTATCAAATAACTCATGAAGACTAATGAGTTATTGAATATGTGCTTGATGCATATTGTTTAGCAATGAACAATAACAATAATACGGTTTTACATCCCATGGATGTAACGATTGTTGTTTGATAGGGCGGTATCTGGAATCTTCTACGCTCTGTGACACGATAGAAGTTGACCATTTTCCTATTAATATGAGACAAAAGAAGAGCAAAAAAAAACAGATATGAAACATTCAAACATAAACAACAATATTGAATAACAACTAAGAAAAAGAAGACTTGAAACGTTGAGAATCTGGAAGAGTTATGACGAAAAAATGAAACAGAAAACAAAATCGGGCACGCTTTAGGGAGGCTGGATACACTTAATAAAATAATGAATGTATTATAGTAAATTAAAGATTTTTTATGTAATTAATTTATAGCGCGAAAATTTGTAAAATGTCGTTTGTTCAGAGTACTTATTCTATGTAAATGAAAAATTTCAATTGTCAATGAATTTTTGTATGATTGTTGAGTTGCATAGTACACCAGCTTCTTTTGTTAAAAATACAATGCTGGTGTGTTAGTAACTAACTACATGAAAAGACGAAATAGCAAAAAAAAAATTTGCACATTACATCGACATTTGGCTGATATCTGGTTTTGTATAAGATTACCTTTTTTAATAATTAATTTCGTGAGAAGTGATGAATTATTCAGTAGAAAAAAAATTTAAATGCTCTTTTGTACAGCCTGCTAAATACCAGGTATTGCTCAATTCATCCCCTCACCCATTCTCTAAAAAGAAATTTGCGTTCAACTATGATATTCAAGTTTCATAATCATTGTGTTCATTGCAAATTGAAAACCAAACAAAAATCATGAGGCTGTGCAAATGCAAAATATACCATATTTTTAGTCAAATATGACAAAAATGAATGAGACAAAGGAGAGCGACATACTATGCATAATGGAGTAAATGTGTATTTATCAATGGTCATCCAAGGAATTAAAAATGTGCGCGACATTGATATTACTTTCTTATTTTTATTATCTCATAGTTAGAAATTTACTACACATTTTGGAATAATAATGATAATTGTTCCAATTGATCCATTATTCCAAATTATATTCTTATTTATTGCAGCGCAGATATAACAAAATTATGGATCGGCAGTTGCATACATAAGCAACCAGGTGTAGCTATAAGTTAATATGTACTCTTTGAAATATAATGATCATGACTAATTCATTATTAATTACCCCTTTACTGTTTGCTCTTTAAATCCTTTGCAGATAGTAACTTGAATAGAAGTTCAGAGCGTTGCAATACAGCGAGAAATATTAATTGTGTTATTGTTACATACAAATTTGCATTAACTTCCTGAAAAATATGATGAATCAATAAAATCGAATATTGGTCAATTTTCTACAAATAATTCATCATCTGAAATAATATTTGGATAGAATGAGTTCATGCGCAGGAGAGACACTTGCGAAAAAAATAGAGTGCATGAATGTCAATTGACCGCAACATGGACACGGCAAAATTGAAAAATGACGGGCATTTTACGCTGCTATTACAAACATTGCGACTGAATGACGTTCGCCATCTAAGTTTTTGATATAATCTATGGCTAATCCTTCAGGCGACCGCGATGGCGTCGCTTGAACGACCCTGTCGCGTTGTCGTTTCATTGACGGACCCTTTACCTACTTCACGTCGACGACGCGATTTTCGCGGATTTTAGGTACTTCAAATATTGTTTACGACGAGTTCACAAATGAAAAGACGTTGGCGATCAACATGATCACAATAATATTTATATATCAAAATTCAATCGTGAATGATACGGCAAAAATTGTTGATATCGACTTGTGAAAAAAATAGACGCATTAAACAAATTGGCACATAGCCATTATCGCGAAAATCATTGGAGAGCAATGACAAATAACACAGAGATTATTATATGATCGAATAATTATTTTCTTATCACTCTCAACAACATGGATATTTATTTCCATTTTTCCTTATTCGCGCGGCTCTTGAGTTTGAATATTAATAACATTGCAATTGTTATTTTTTTTCATTTATTGATGATCTTAATTGTTATTTTTCTTTGCTTTTTAGGTGCACAGCAGAACAGGTCCCATTAGTTGTAATACCGAAACATGTTGCCAACAATGCCACCGGATGGTCACAAAATATCATTGAAGATCATTGAAGCTATTAAACAACATCCTGTTCTTTATATATCTGAAGTTAAAGGAACAGCCATCAAGTTGCAAGAGTTTCGACAGAAAGTATGGAGGAAAATTTCCAACGAGCTGGGATTAGATCGTAAGATTATGCTAATTACTGGTACGAATAATAATTGAGAAACATTACTTAGTTATTTGTTTGTTTGTTTGGATAATTGCAGCGGCTTGGGTGAGACTCCGATGGAAAAATTTGCGTGACACTTATTGTCGTATATTGAAGTATAAAAACAAATCTGACAAAGGATCAAGAAGAAAAAAGTGGATTTTCGAGGATCATTTGAGTTTTATAAAATTCCCGTAAGTATTAAGAGAAAGAATGAGAATGATGAATGGATTACGTGGCCAATTGCGAATGGGTTCCCAATGTTTCAATTATTCTGATGTATTTAGTTGATTCCGAACATATAAAGTAGAGAAATCGATTCCCAATTCTTTCGGAATGTTTTTGTTGAATTACTGGTTCCTACGTTCTCTTAATTCCACCTACGCGACATCAATAAGAAGTTTTTCAGCTATTGAGAATTCAACATATTGACCATCTTTTCAGATATGAACCAGATTATCAACCGCAGTGTGTTGAACTGAGTGATGAATATATTGAAGAAATAAATGCAAGCGGAACAAATTCAGAAAATCTATTGGAACAATTAGATGATCGTAACGACGAAGATTATAGTGAGTATTTAGAAGTGTTGGAGGAGACTACAGCAGATCCAATTTTAGCAGATAGCGAACAACAACAACCACCGCAACAATTATCTACAGAAATATTAGATAATAACGGTTCTCAAAGTACGCAACAAGATATTGATGCGTACGCTCATCAGATCCAATCCAAATACCGTAAAATACGGCCGAAAAAAATAAAAGTTGAAAATAATGACCCGAATACTGCTGATAATGATGTTGCAAACAACTATGGAATATTAAGCCCAAATTTCAAGATAGAACAACTGAAATTGCCTACGAATAATACAGTGACTGTGAATCCAATATTAATCGCAAATTCCACCCCGACTTTAAATTTGACGAGTAACCAAGATGAAACACATCAAGACAATACGACAGATAAAATTAAAAAAGATGAATCTCATTCATCAATAGGTAGAAAATCTGGTATAGAATTATTTTTCAGTAGTATGACACAAACAGTCAAATCATTCCCACTGCAAGCTCAGGCTGAAATAAAAATGTCAGTTTGTAGAATTGTTACTGAAGCTGAAGTTAAGTACTCAAAAATAATGTCATCAAGAAATGTTCAACGATTTATTGCGCCACCTGGTATGATTCCAAAATTAGTATTGATTCCATGCAATATGATTGACAATGTAGATGATAAATGATATAAATGATATCGTGAATGAATGCCACCGAAAGACGGCGAGTTTGCGTACAGTAATCAATTTCGAATGCGGATATTTCTAAAATAATGCTCTTTTTTTTATATCTATAATCAAAATTTGACGATATGTTTTTAAGGAAGAAAATGAAATGTACATAGTCAGTATGATAGCTAATATTAATCTTTATTAAATACAGTCGGGCAATATTTACATTTGTTACATTCATAATTATTCTGAATATATATATATAGTATATATACATATTATTTTATTATAATAATCACTTCGTTTTCTCGATTTTGTTTCAAAACCAATCGATATCTTCTTGCTCCGTCATTTGGCAACCAGAGTTCTTCGTATAAAAAAAAATTATTTTTCCATCCAATAGTAACTATATAAATATCCATAATTAAATTTTGCACTTAAATTTAATCCAGTCGATATCTGGAAGACAACTGAGTGGTTTCGAGATTCGATTGACCTCAAAAAATATCAATTTCATGGTTTCGTCGGAATGATTGGCAAATTTTTCGACATACAGCGTTATAAAGATTCGATGATTTCAATTACAGTCATTAAATATCATCTATGAGTGAAAAATCGATTTAGAAACTTTCAACAATAAGTGCATGTTTCATTTAAAATTCCATATTGAAAAAATTAAAACAAAGGCCGCGATTAGATAATACACGTCGCGGTTGAGAAACAAACACGTTTCATTTATTTTGAAATATTGTAAAGCACGTACCAGATAAACATTCGTGAATGTTCAGAATTTGATTCTGAGAACATACTTGCAATTATACTTTTGATAAAATTCTCTTTTTTCCGGAGTTATTTTTTCGAAAATAATAATACCACACTCATTATTTATTTTTGTTCTGCCGTCTTTATACTATTTGACTCTATAACTTCATTTCATGCAATGTTGAATATAAATTACATTTCGTCGTCATATTTTTGCATCTTATTCTCACAATTTTAATCAACTAATAGTAATAGAGATATTATTATTCCTTTTCTATATTCTTTTGTCTCGGGGATTATTCACAGCCTTGTATCAGAATCATTCTTTGTGTATATTAAAAAAATTTTATTCTACTTCCAATTTTATCCGTTTGAAAATGTGTAACCGCATCCCATATTTGTTTTAGATTTGCGAGCAATAATTCATTATTTTGTTGATTCAATAAAACCGTGAAATAAAATGTTCTTCTATAGTATCAGATTCACTTTTGGCCGAGATCGAATATTGTGAACACACGTGTACGCGATTAGAGGATTTTGAAAGACTAGATAACTGGAAGAAAAATAGAGCGCAATATTGAGAGTTCCATTCCCATCTCAATTTTTATTTCTATGATGAAAGAGGAAGTCCAAGTCGAGCTAATACCATTTCTTTACGCAATCGCGTAATTTCCCAGTAAATATCGTTATCTGCAACGACGAGAATACATTTTACTGTCAAAATTTTATGATTATTTCACTATTAACTGTAAGCAAGAAACTTGTAAGAGTAATAGCAGCAAATACAAGTAATTACCTGAGCTCTTGACAAGTCCACGTTCAACATATCTCAAATAATTGAGAAAATCACAAACAGCAGTTATCTGAAAAAGAATCACATGAAAAATATGCAAACGAGGAAAAAAAAGGGGGTAGAAGGAATGAGATTTTGAACACTCACTCGATTGCGGCAAATCTGTGAAATGCAATGCCAATTATTTTCTTGATCTCCCAATCGCATTCGATAGTGACATTGCCGTGATACTTCCAGTAACGCACATTTTCTACGATGAACATGCGAAAAAAAAATATTAAGACCGTGTGAAAAAAAAATAACAATGGACAATTGTTGTACGATAAAATACAACTCACTTAGGAAAGGCAAGCTTGGATTTATCGCTGATAGCCTCAATGAATACAATCCCATCTAGAACGGCTTGACGAACTTTACTACCGAGCTCATCATTAGGAAAATCCAAACAAAGATCAATATCTTCCTGAAATACTCGAGCAACAAAAGGATTACTTTTATCAACGCATGGGTTGCATTTCCATGTGAGAAATTCCGCGTGTATGCGCGGATCAATCTCAATACCAAAGTCTTTTATTTCTTTATCGTGATCTCTTTCACGACTGTTACGTTCACGTTCCTTTTCCCATTGTTCTCTACCGCGATCACATTCACGTTTGCCAAAATATATTTCATTTGGTAATGACGTTTTTGGTTCTTTTGTGGGTGATTCTGGTGGTGAATTTTCACGACCATACTTCAAATTAAAATGGGACGGCGATCTTCGATGTTTTTTTGCAAATAGTCCCGATTGACCTTCATCACAGTTACTCGATCGACATCGTGTATCAATTTGTGGATGTAAATGTGGGTTAGGACGTGCTGGTGTTGATGTAAGAACAAGCGTTTTCAATGCTGCTACCTCAGCTGCAAGCACTTCTGTTTTCATTCGACTCTCTTCTAACAAACGCTCGGCTGTTGCCTGTCGTGTGTTTGCCTCCCTCACCATATTGTGTGCTTCCTTTTAAATCAAATGAAGATGAAATTAATTAAATAACATAAATGTATAATTAATCGTGATGTAAGACAATTTGTTACTTGGAATAAACTGGCGGTGAGTTCTTCGAGTTCAGTCTCAACGTCTTGCCTAAACCGTGACAATCGCGTGACTTCCTCGTCCTTCAATTTCAGTTCCTCGTGTGCTCTTTTGAGTTCCTCTTGTAATTTCGTAATTGCATGTTCTTTCACCTCAGCGACGGCTTTCTCCCAATGAAGAGTTGTTGGCGACGGCGGTGCCGTTCCCGTGGATAATCTCGTTGGACACGCGACATCAACTGTAGCGCTTGCCTCAATCTGATGCTTTGGGAAAAAATTCATTTCAGATGAAAAATCCGATTTTCATTCCGCCATATTTATAGTAAAATTTACATTTTCATTCATTCATAATTTTTTGTCTATTTTAACCAGCGTGATTAAACATTCAAAGCTAGTTTTATAATTTTCTTTGGCAATCTTATTATTATTTCAAATAGTACAACTCACGTCGAGCTGTAATTCTGGCACTTCACTTGCTGACGCAGCTTTCAGCGGTGAATTGTTTTGTTCCAGCAGTTGGGAACTATGTGCGACAGTTGTGACATTATTCAACGATAACTCTGTTGGTCTTTTGTGGTGTGGAAAGTCCAATGTTTCCAATTTACTTCCCTCAACATCAACAGCATTGATTGAAACAAACTTCTCTGTTGTGGTTTTTTTCGACAATCTGAGATGTTTATCAGGGCCAATGTGAGGCAAGGCTGGTTTTTCAATGTAGCTGCACACACTGCCCGTCTTACCGTAACTGATAATGATAGAAATAGAGAAATAATTAAATAGTCATTAAAGATAATATAGAAATATAAAAATATTTGTAATGCCATGTTTATCATTTGCAGATATCAATATAAAAATTAGTAAATGAACTCACCTATCTTCACAAAATTTTCCATCATCATCATCAAATAAACTCGTTGGCTCGGTGTCATCGTCTGCTTGCTTTGTAGAATATCCGAACAAATCTGTAGCTGCACGAGCTAAATCAGACTTTAATATTGGATGTGGCGGATGTAATGAAACACCCGCGCAATCTGCTTCATCAGCGTACAATTCATCCTCATCAGTTGTGTATTCTTCATCGCCAGTTGTTCCAGTGCTCCCTGCACGTCTGTGTTTGGTTGTCAACGGCCGATATGCATATTCACTTCCACCAGTTGCCGAATCACTTGAATCCATTGAATTGGGTTGCTGCTGTTCCACTGCTTTCATTGTTATGAACAAGTTATGTGGATTTTACTAACCCCTCCTGCTTTATTCCTCTCTGCTCCTGTATTATATCTGTGGAAGAAAAAAACGAATTCTGTTTTTGAATAATATTTACAGGTCAATGCAGAAATAAGCATTCTACCTCCATAGCTATCAAAAAAATTCAATAACTGAAGGAACGGAACAAAAGTTGACTGTTTGGATGAATCCCATGACTTATCATATTCCAATAAGCAATACACTGATTGATCTTGCAGACAATCTTCCATATTATCATTTTCCATGTTCGATTTGAATCATTCAATCAGTAAAACAGCGAAGGCTGCCTCATTGTGCCATAATTTTTATCAGTTTATTTAAAATCTCTATTGATATCTCTGATGCAAACACACATTTTTCCATTCGAATAATTATACGACACATTCACGCTCTGGTCATTCATCATCATGTGTTAGAATTCACAATAACCATCTCTAATTGCTAATTGTATTTTATGTTCTTTGAAACGTAAGTCAGTTATTTAAAGATCCTCCCACTCTATTTCTCCCTCAACTCTAACTTCTTTTATGTAATCGACCATCATTATTTCTCATATCATTGCCATTGTATAGATGTTATGATGTAATAGAATGAGTCCTAAGAAAAAACAAATGAAAAATAAAAGAATAAATAGAAAACAGTAAACGGAAGACAATGAGAGAAATGTGCAAATTTAGTAACAAAAATGAAGAGACTAATAATGCAAACGTGTGGGAAATTTGATCCATTTTAATGCCACGATACAATATGGCAACTTTTTTTTATTATAAGACAAAAACAGACACAATTCTCAGTACGATGTTTTCATATTTTAGTTTTGCATACATACAAAATATGGAAAATTAATTACAGAAAAAAAATAAGAATGAAAATCATACCGTTATTCGAACTGATACTCGGATTAAGAGAAGAGGAAAAAATGAAGAAAAAAGCAAGATGAAAAGATAGAAAGTAATTACGTCATGTTTTCAAATGTATACTAGATGGAAAAACATATGTGCATAAATAATCTCGTGGAGAGGTGTCGAGTGGTACGAACTTGAACAGCGTATTATACTTGCGTGAGAGCAAAGAGTGATATTGTACAAAAGCACATCATCAACATTAAAAAACAGCACCGCTTTTATATACGCCCAACAATATGAGTAATCCTCGTGAGCTCATACGAGTATACATCAAGTACACATTATTACTTCCTTTGTTTCATCATATAGTATATACCAACAATTATTCAATTTTTCTTCGTGAACAATAAATTGTTTGGCCAATTCGAATATGAAAAAGACTCACAAACGACATGAATTCGATCAGTTCATTCATTCCTAACATATAACATCACACATCAACGAAATATTAATAGCGAAAAATATCGAATATTAAATAAATCATCGAACAATTGACATTCTGTAGATTTATAAGTATTTGACATTTATTCTCTACGAGGAATTCACTTGATCTGGCACACCAAGTATAGATATAGATATATTTCACAACACAATTCATTGACTGTGACTTTTATGTGGACGCTTTAGTAGTTGTAGTTGGACGTTTCAGTCATCCACCAACGCACATGCATTCTCTCGATCCCTATTCGCTCGCAAATATCGTAGTTGAATAGTTTGGATGATTGTGTGCATGAAGTGGAATCCGTTATAACCATCATGATGATACAGCGTTCAGAATCAAATATATACAGTACGAATTATGAATTGATATTATATTTACATAGATATTTCCTCGTGTATTAAGAATACACACGCATTTATACATTCATCTCGATGTTTTCTCATCAGTCAATCAATTTCAATGATCTGAAATTGTATACAGAAAAACTGTTTACATAAACACTTACTGTATCTATGTATCAGAAACACTTTATGTCGGCATTGTGACATGAATAAATGTTATAATATAGAAAAAAGAAATCAAATACATCGAACAAGATTTAACAGCAGTATTCAATAGTTTCTTTGACGTTAAAGTCTGAAAACTATCTGATGTTTTTAGCTCACAATAGAAGTCATTTACAATGTTTAAAAAAAAGAAAGATGGGAGGCTGATCAATACTGCAAAAGATATTTGTGCTTGCTTCAACCTGTACTATAGCATGATCAATTTTATTTTCAGATGTACTGTAGTAAATTGTCTTATATTATCATTGTTAATTGATGATGAATTCTTATCAT
Organism: Meteorus cinctellus; assembly: GCA_030523045.1. NCBI lineage: Eukaryota > Metazoa > Arthropoda > Insecta > Hymenoptera > Braconidae > Meteorus > Meteorus cinctellus. The sequence goes on along the minus strand of JAPYZF010000249.1, from coordinate 45,925 downwards.
GTTTTCTCTTCATCGGTTCTGGATTTGAATATGAAAAATTTCCAATAAGCTCGAGTAGAATGTTGTGCTATCTGTTGCAGAGTTCCTATACTCCTTTTTTTATCATGATGATAGACAAATTCTCCTTGCATGCGATATTATATGTTTGTTATTTTATGGACAAAAAAATTTTCCTTTCTGACATTGAATGACGATTGGAAAGTTATGAAGTACTATCGAATATTATTCATGATTTATAGTTGGCAAATACATATTTTACTTGTGCATTCGACTAGATAACTTATATATGCAAATGTATGGTTTCCGTTTTCTTTTTCTTTTGATTTTTTTTTTAGAACAGGTTTCGTATGTGGACACGTAGTAAATAGAGAAATAGAAATCAATGACGTTATATGAATTCGAAAAAATCGCAATTGTTATGCATGCAAATTGACTATTTTTATTGTGAAAATAGTTCTTTGAATTTAGATGTGAAAGAAATTTCGTCGATGAAAAGCCAAGTAAAGAACTGCGGGAATTAAATAGGATAATTGAATGTATGGAAATTATGTTTTTTTTTTCACTGAAGCAAGTGAATTGTGTGGTTTTTGAACTTATATTATCAATGTCGCCGCACCTTTTCTACTTTCATTCATGTACTTAATAACAATCTCACTCCGTTTTGGCGTTTTTATGTTTCTTTGTCAGTCGAAAATTTGAATATAGCAATTACTCAATTGGTATTTGAAATCACCGGTTGTATGTTCGAAACGAAAATTTGACTTTTCGTATTTTTACTTGAGATTTGACGCATTATAATTCCATTATTTTCCCATCTACTCATCAATTTTTTTTTAACCAATCACCCTACTTTCTCTACTTTCACACTCATACAAAATGAATATATATTCAAGATTCTGTCTTTTTCTCAACATTTCATCGATTTCCAAAGGAAAATTCAACGTAACAATTATGTGACTCGTCGTCCGAGCTTTAGTGAGGAATTCCAAAACAAGAAATCTTATATTTCTCTATATTTCCATTCCATTCGTAACTTTTTTCAACAAGCCATATCCTACTTTTCTTTATTGGCGTATTGAATAATTACTCATATTATAATTATTTTCATTTTCTTCGACACAAATATGAAATCCTACACGTCAGCGATATTTTATTTGACAACTTTCATATTTGATTAATCGTATGTACCAATAATCAACAACTTTATGTATTATTCATCCCAAATACCATATCGAAGAATAAAAATTCGAGTGTAACGACGAGCTATTTACTCGTTGAACGATGATAGAATTACCTGTTAAATGTCACACTAGTTTCACTCGCTCAGTGAACAAATTTATATATCCGTATGACTGTTAAACTGGACGTTTTCAGGTCAACACACAAATGGAAATTCTTTCCACTAAGTGTAGGTATAATACACGTGCGCGCTACACATATTGTCATTGAGAACTATATTGAAAATAATATTACATTGGAAACATACAAATATGTATGAGTGGTAACTAATTTTACATACGAGGACGTGAAGATTAAAAAAAGAATTAGAATGAATGATACAACTGCCTTGATTGTTTGATGGAGACTGAGTGAGATCTCACATTCTCACAGAAGGCTGCTCGCATATCTCTCCCACCGTTTTAATTTACTCTCTTTCTCTATACTTTATTCCCTCTCTTGCATTATGTCCGCCTAACAATTCTCTCTATCATGCTTTCAATCTTGCTCTTTTGTTTCAATTTTATTTCTTTTCTCTCGCGGCATTTTTTTTTTCCTCTACCTTATCGTTGAACTACATCGGGTTCATTTTATTTTCTTTTTATCGCAATAGTTTAACTTTATACTTCATGCTATTCATCTATTCACTGTTGTTTTATTATGGCGATTATGTGTGCTATGGTTATACGAGTTAGATCTTGTTATGGCTGCTATTTTAATTCGGGATAAAATAGTCTCAAGAGCACACTCGAGAGACCATTACCGGACTCATTGGAGCTAAATTTGAACTATGATGTTATATGTTGAAGTGAGATGTATTTTGAGCTACATTAGCTCTTTACATAAGTACGACGCAATACAGAAAGAGCTTGTTTACAATTCAACGGATATTGATGATATTTGAGAGTTAGATTTAGACTCGTGATTTAAAATAATAAATTATCCCCTTATATTTCGAAAAGCATTTCTTCACAAAAATATCATGTAGATATTGGTAATGTTTACGAACACTGTTATTCAAAATATTCATCAGCGTCCCATTTCCTACAATTTTCTCCGAAAACACGGAGGGGGAAGATCTTTGACAATTTATATATTTTAGTTCCTCCACCACTGATATAAAGTTTTGCTTTTCGTAAGAATTTTCTCGTTATTGAACCAATTCTATATTATATATCTAATCAATTCATATTCTAACACTTCCGATATTATTGTGCTGAAAATTCGTAGTGGCTGCATATATTTTCTAAGCATTTGAGTAAATAACTGTGAGAGAGTGACGGAATTGATGTTTTCAATCATAAATTTCATGGGTGAACAAATTCCAAAAAGGATTTTGCTTGTTCACAGTGGATATCCGACTGTATTAGCAACTGACGCACTGGCACAATTGAACCCACAGTAAATAGAACCAATCTTACTCTAAGCATGTAAATTCGTATCAGATAAACATGAATTCCCAAAAAAAAATTCAATTCATTAGATATTAATCTAAATAATCTGTAAAAAAAAATTGTGTTCAGGATATTACACTGCATTTGAAAGAGAGGAGTTGAACTAATTGTAGCCATTGACGACGCAATTGAGCTTAATTGACCGTAAATTAAGGTTCATTGTTAGTATCATTGAATAAAATTTTATCCAATAAAGGGGATAATGGGACATTTCAACACAATGAAAAAATTTTCCAAGACTATTACAGTCAGTTAATACTAAGAGGCATCATATCATAGCAATCCAACTAATTCTTTCCGCTATATATCCATTTTCGGTACTAAATGCGAGACACGCGCAACTTCGAAAGAGTCATATTTCCAATGTTATAAATATTATGTGACGAAAATTTCAAACACGTAATAGTTATCGTTATGTAATAAATAGTTTACAATCACCAGATCGACAAGGATTCGCACGTCGTGTCTATCCTTGGGAAAAAATGTATATTTCATTCGCTAATAACTGATCCTTCAACATTATATTCAACAATCAATAACAGACAATTCCTGCATCTAACATAGATATATTTTATCTGAAAAACGGAGTATTCTCAAATAGAGAACAGATCAACTCGGTTATGTCATTTAAAAGCAAATAAGTGACATGTCACAGTGACTATTTTGTCAAATGCAAAGTTCGTGATATGTAGGCCATCTTCATATTGAGATGGGAAGAGCATTCATTTATAGATAACTAATTAAGTTAGAAAACAATGTAACATCTGAAAGGTCACCCTGTACCAGAATAAACGTCTTTCAATCTTATCGTGTCTATTTCAAAAGCCAATACGCCAATTCGAACTTTTACCCAGGAAATCCTAACGGAGAAGTGCTCAATGATCAATTAGAACGAAAACAAACAGTCAATTGTGATGCTACACTAAGTAAAAATTGATTTGCACGGTAAGATTCATCTGTGTCATGAAGATTCTGATTCAAAAAATAAAGAGGTGACCTTTCGGGATAAAAATGATTTCCAAACTGACAATTACATAACAATCTTATGATGAACTTCAAAATAGTAAACGTGAATTATTAAAAATATTTGTCAAACGTGCACATTTGTGTCACGAGGAATGTGTCAAGAAAATATGAATTATCTCTCCTCTCACAAAAGAAGGAGGAAGTCAGTAACCATTATATGTAGTCTGACCATCAAAAATACAGAGTTTTGATCTTCGTGGGGTTCATGAGGTCCCACGCGAGCGAAAACTCGTCCTACCGGTTCTGTGAATTCTTTAACCGGTTGGTGGCGGATCCAAAGGCGAACCTGCGGCGTAGTATATACGAGTAGAGATTTACACACATACAAGTCTTCCCTCACTCTTCATATCTATGTGTACATATATTTTTTATGCTTTCCTCTACTTTATAACCCGCCTGTCGTTTCAACACATGTACAAGAATCTCCACGTGAAATTTATAGATACACAAACATTCCCCTGACCTTACACATAAAATTTATCATATATTCCTTTTTTCATAGCATACCATCGGATTTGCAATCAATTCCTCCTTATTTTATCAAGGTGCGTCGGTCAAGTTCGAATTACAGTAGAATGAAATTAGCAAAATAAAGAACGTTGGTTCCGATTCTGGTATGTAATAATGTACAGTTATCATCAATTATTTTATTCAGTTATTGGATCGATCCAATTTGGTTCCCTCCAAAATTTCACCAACTATTTATTTTTATTACAACCCTGTCTGTCACGTGAAGATACGTTAAAAGATATACACTCGAGAATTATAAATTTCCTTTTTTTTCTTTCAGACCACCGCATTTCCGCAGCTAATTTAATTTCATTTCATGCACGCTCTGTGGCTGAGTTGAAAGACCAGACATTAAAATATAAAAAAAGCTTTCCGATAATTTCAGAGGCCGCAAAAAATAGTTCCATCTAATTGGGGTAATGAATTAAAACTTTCTTCTACTCTAAACTGTAATCCTGTAATCGTTTCTACTGCCTTTAGTTGAGGGCTTGTGTTATAGATCAGAATGCTGAAAGTGGTAAACAAAGCAATGAAAAGTTAGATACGAAACATTGATCGACCACGAAAAAATCCAATTGATTGGAAAACTTTGTTAGAAACTGTTCATCCTTTTATTACAATTCGAATAAAATAAAGCCAGGAATTTCTAAGGAGCATCCGACAATAAATTCACGTCCATCAGATGTTCACATATAATAACAAAAATTGATAAATTTCCGCTCACATACTGTCGTCAATGGTATACATATTCTCTTTCTTTATCTCATTTGCTTAATCATTCTGCATTACATTTTGTAGCAACTATCACTTGTGACTACATTGTCTTATATATAAATATTTAAAACTTGAAAATCTATCTCAATAACACTGTTCAAAACAAATAAATATTATGAATGTAATCATACAATTTCATGGACAAACCAAATAAACAAACTCTTGTCATGCAATGTAATCTCTCTTTATTCCATGATCACTAAAGCAGATGAATGCACGATTCTATTTCAATACATCGCTTCAATCTGTTAAAACTTAATTCATAATGATCCATACAATGTTAACATACAATAAAGTACTGAATAAGTACATATACAACATTGTTGGCTTTCTAATTCTAATTAGTCACAATTAGATCTCCGCCTCAATATTATTCTCTTGAATACCACCAAAGATTATAATTTCTTTATTGTATTATTGTTATATACGCATATAATCATCGTCTTTGTTCCCACACTTGTGAACGAGTAGATATATATACATGCATGTATTGGTGGTGAATAAGATGCCTCTACTATCGCTAATACCACTACAACTTATTACTTCAGTTGTTTTAAACTTAAAGCCAACCGAAAGGCAGACAAACCTATGAGAATATGGTATTCACTTGTGTGCCACAATACATATACGAATGAAATAGTTTCATGTATAACGGTACATACAAACAATACGAAATTCTCTTCTCTCTCACTATCTGACGCTCTCCGCACCCTCACCCGATCAACAAGGTGAAACGTTATCGTTGGATGCCTCGCAAACTATCTGCATGCCTGTGGCTGTGTGTATAGAGCGAGAAGAAATAATAGAGTAAAAATGTATTTTTTTTTCTAATTACAGTAAATACACAATTATGTAAAGAAAAAAAATTCCATTCGCTTTGGCATTTATATTTTTATTGTATGCCGTTGTTGTCTTCATTCCACAAGATTAAAAAATGGATTGTAAATACAAGTGACGTAAAACTCATTGTAGACACGTTTATCCGTTCGTTTAATATTTTTCGCGAGGCGGAAAAAAATTATATTTTAATCCTACTGATTATGAAAACTTTAGAGATATTTTTATGATAATTGAATGTATACATCAAATTGCTTCCCTCTCAATGTCATTTGATGGAATACGAAATTTTTGTATTCTTCCGTTCTTTTATATAACCTGGTAGTTTTTTCTACAAAAATAATATTGTATTGTCGAAAAAAAATTTGAATGGCAAAGGATAGCATCCAAAATTACAATAAAAGAATAAAATATGGTGAGTGGAAAGAATAATAGAAATTACAATAAAAATACAAACATTCGAATATAGGTATAGTGTATATAGTGAAAGTTGTTGATTATATACTCGTGTTACTTCGTACCACTCGAACGTCTATGATACATGCACATGTGAGTGAATTCTTTTACATGCGTATGTATGCGTATACACACACGTATATATATATATGTGCTCATTGCCATTCACACGTTTGCGTGAGAATCCGCGTACTCATTCGTGCAAGGACAGGATGTGCGCCGCATACCACACACGGTAGGCTTTGGTTTCTTAAAATGCACTGAGTTTGTGTGTGTATATATGAGGTTCATTGATTTCATCAGCGTGATATAAATATGATATTTGTTTAATATTACATCGTTATGATTGATGGGGAAACAATTTCATATGGGGGATCATTAAATGGGAATAATTTGATTGCAATCGAGTGGATTGAATAGAGAACAAATGATATACTGTATACGATTTCGACAATAATACTTCTAAATTAATCGTTATTTTCCTCATTATAGATAGAATATTATTTTCTCAAACCAATTTTATTTCTGTGTAGTTATGCAATTCTATAGTTTCCCTAGTAGGAATGAATTCGAAGAAAAATCGAGGCTCTGGCATTGGTCATTATTTGATTTAATGTTCAGTCAGTACCTTGACTTTTTCTTAATTGCCACCTTGATTGGAATTGAGCTTGATAGAATATGAAAATTTCGAAAATTGGTTCTTAATTCAAAAATATTAATAACCAGAAGGAGTGCCGGAAATGCGATGATTACATGCGACAAGTGAATGTAATTATTTAGTGCCGGCGGTTCATATCATAATTACATGCTCACAAAATACAAAACTGTAAGAATTTTTTGTCTTCCATCATACGGAAGGTACACATATCACGCATGTCAACGACCGAAGGATTCTATGTGGTGTCATGGTTGCCACGAGTAGTACACGCAATTTTCAACAAGAGTAAACAAAGGATAGAATGTAACTGTATACCACTTATGACTAAATGCAACTACAAAGTTAAAAATTAAATGAATTCATCACTTTGACCTAATGGCATTCACTTTATTTTCATTGATTGCTATAATTCCTGATCTGTCACGAGATTGAAAGGTCACACGATACGATAATATTTTTTATACATCAATATATTATATATACAAAAAATATCCCCTCAATTTTTTATTCATCCAGACGTTTCTATTATGAATGAAATGTGATAGTGTTGCGCAAATAATTGATTGAACGTTCCACAAACAAAATTACATCTACACATAAATTTCGATATCAAACATATAGAATTGAGACACAGTCTATAATTATTGAACAGAAAATAAATTGCTCAACAGTCATTGAAAATCAACGAAACTTTCGTGATAATTTTTATCAGCTGTAGAAAAAAATATCGACAACGAATCAAATATATATATATATATTTATATGATAAAAAAAGAGATATGATGAGTAAATGTTGTGGTAATTAATTTTTATACCTCACGGAAATTGTGTTGGAATTTATCGGCAGAAATCCCAATTTATAGACGTATCGATAGAATGGATTGTTTCTATTCAATGTTAAATGATGGAGTAAATTCCACACATGAACAGACAAAGTAAATCGAAACGCCAAAAATGAAAAAAAAAAGCATTCCATAATTCATCACAAATATCCTCACATAAAGCTTCAGTGTTGAAATTTCGTACATAATTTATATTCATCATTGGTGGAAACGAATTTCACACGAAATCAATTGCGGAATTCTCTACTGCACATTTATATAATCGAATTCAAATATATAGAATGAAATTTTGACAGTACTGCTGATCTACTACTCTCAACTTTCTACAACATTGAAATCAATTTTAGAGCACTTTTCGTATATCTCAAAAATAATTGCGTTCATCGCTGCATACTTAATAAATTTTTACTATCAAAATAGAAAAAATGTATGTAGATATATTATACGTAAATTTGTTGATTGACTTTCATACATAATTTCCAGTTACACGTATATGCACATGCATTTATATGTACAAGATTCAATCGAATGATAAATATTAATATAAATTTCGCAGCATCCGTGGTCCGGAGCTTGGTATTACATCGATCGATGCACCGGATTTGTTACTGAGCGAGATGGAAAAGAATATTTTACCTTATCACATCTTGAGAATGCTACCACGAACATTTTATATATTTATATATATTTATATATATATACTTACATATATATTATTGCCAATGATGTAGATTCTTGTTATTGAACGTTCATTGTTCAGTATGACACTCACATAAACAAGCGACTCATTTGCTGTTTCTTTCAAATTAATATGTACAATGTGGACTATACATTCGTTTGTGATTTGTCAAATAATAATAACATACAAAACAATAGCGTACCAGGCCAACACACAACGGCCGTGTGTGAGATACTAAGCCTGGGAACGAATAGAACGGCGAGTGCATGTCATGCCAAATCGCTCCCACACAACCAGACATAAGAATTCACGTGTGTATACACATACATATGAGTTTTATATTGCTTCGAATGAGGAGCAATGCGAGAGAAATCTGCGACTGCAACGCGCCAGGTGGTGAATGTTGGTAACTGAAATACAATGATGGCGGAAGAGGAACGAGGAATTTATTATTGTCTTTTTTTCTCTCTCTAGGTCGTTGCCTGACTTGTTATATAGGTTATGTTGTATTTTTGTAGCATTATGCTGTTATGCTCTGCAGCCTAACCTCAACAGATAAACAAAATTCCAACTGTTCACTTCATCAATTGATTAGTCGTTAATATCCATATTGCGGAAACTATGGATGTTTGTATTGATTGCTCCTAATATAGATACATGAATTTAATGGAATGGTTTTATTTGACCCAGACAGATTTGTTATTTTTTAATTGCTATTGGTATTAGAAATCGTTAATTGAATTTCTCTTGTTTAACTTGATCGAAAATTTGAACTAATAAGTGGACGTCCATTTTCCTTTTTACGAGCGTCTTAATTCACGCCCAATGACTTGATGATTGCAAATAATAGTCTTTTAATTTGTTGGTCAAGATGTCTATTCGATTTTTTTGGAATTATTGACAAATAATAAAGAATACGGAGTTCATAGATAGGAGCCCAGGTCCATAGGATGACCTGACCCCAGAATTAGAAGTAATCACCCTAGCCAGCAGGCAGCACTACCGTCGACATCCATGCTGGGTTCGCAATAACTCTACCCCAGCGATCTCCCATGGATGGTAAATCGCCGTAGTGAAGTTATTGGGAGCCCAGTATAGACATCAACGACAGTGTCGTCTGCTGCCTGGGGTGATCACTTCCAATTCTGGAGTCGGGTCGCTTTATGAGCTTGGGCAGATTCGGATTTCGGGTTTCTGTGAACGTCTGGATTCTTTGGTGTTATGGTTAATACGAAATTGAGTGATAAAATGATGGATAATGTTACTCTGCAACAGAGTAAATCAATTAGACGATCAGATAAGCAAAAAAAACCATTCGATAAAAAAAAATATAGGGAGCAAAAATACAGTAACAAATACAAAGGTACCGGATTTTTGGGCAATGTTATTTATGCTAGAGGTTATGTTACTTTGAACATGTACAACTAATGTTGTCTTGGTTTTTTTCAGTCAATAAATGGGAAGATAAAAGAAAAAAAGTGTTATTACGCGACTTGTACAGCGATTTGATCAGAAAAAAACAGGGAATTTCAGTAAAGGCATCAAATCCTGAAGATTATGCAAAAAATTCCGATACTAAGTAAGAATCTGTGTTCGAATCAATAGAAATTTTGTTCTTAAATAATTGCGATGATATATATTTATATTCAACACATATATTGTTGCAGCGAAACGAGAAGTAAACCAAATTCGTTATTAGCTGCGAGATCGGAGTACAAACGTCGACAGAATGAAATGAAGCGGAAAAAAGAAGAGCTACTGAAAGCAAAAGCTGAAAGACAAGAAGCTTTAAAGAAGTACAAGGAGAGGAGGACAGAAACATACAAAAAGTTGTCGAGGAAAACGAAAAAAGGTCAACCTGTTATGAAAGATAGGTTAGAATTATTACTTGCGAAAATACAGAATGACACGTGATTTATTGAAAAATAAATTAAATTTTCCGAATCATCGACAATAAGTTTATTATTCTCATAATGATTCTATGATATCTTTTCTCAATTGGTGTACAGAGGAATAAGTTTGCTAATTCGAAACATATACTTGGTGTATACCATGCATAAATGTTATTCGGATCTGCATTGAGTAAAGACTTGAGCTGGTTGAACAACAGAATGGCAAGTGTGTGGAATGTAGATTTCCTCGGAGCTTTTGTATATGGAATAGTTGAAAAAGGAAAATGGTTGCGTATAGATAAGATTCATGTTTCTATGCAGAAAATTCGTGTTTGATTTCTCCAATAAGTTTTCCAATAAGAAAATTTCTTGGCAAACGTTTTCATTAGATTTCATTTCATTCATTTTCGTAGATTTTAATTCGGGAGTGTCGCAATCTCACCACTTGAAGTTAACAGCAGAATGAATTGAACTTCACATGCCAACAAATTCTACTACATATTTTTGAATGTATACGCACGTCAATAATAAAATGCCAACGAAAAGCGTTTTGTTTAAAAACTATATAATGTTCCCTATTGAAATTGATGAGTTAAGCTTACTTCACATATTTGTCTATTCAATCATCCCGCCAATACCATTTGGAGCATGCGCACTGAACAGGTTCGAAGCGCCATTCAAGTTTTTTATATGCGCAATCGGATTGAACACTTGTTCTCTCTCTAACTTTCTCTGTAAACGATAGTGTGTATCTGTATAATATGTTTCGGCGCAGCCGTCAATTTCGAGCCAGTCAGCGGTTGCAAATGGCGACAGCCACAAATTTCGTGGCACCGACTCGCGATTAGTTTACGCCTCTCGCGTGAATTTATCACTATCGTGCAGTTCGGTTCTCACGTATTTCTATCAACATTGGTACGTAATAACCACTTCATTATCAGTACAATCAAGTTCTTGTGAGTGGATACTTTATCAGCTTATAGAAACATAGAGCGGCAGCAAGGGAGGGTTTTTCATTCGGCATATTCTTTCTTTGGGTATGGTTACAATTTTCTCATTACTCCAATCAAATGAAAAGATTTTGTTCTATTTTTTTTAATCCCTACATTTTTTCATTCAATTATGAAGGAAACATAACATGATTTCTGAGTTATAAACTAAAAAATTTTAGTTACTCCTTTTTCTGCTGCGATCTTCATTCCCAACTTATAGTCTCCTGTTTTATCTTTCTCTCTTTCTCACAGACTTCTCCTCAGTACCTCATTCTTCCTCTCTCTCTCTCCTATCTCACATCCATATCACACACACCTTTCGACAATCTTTGACTTTTCAATAATGCGCATAGCACACAAGCGTGGCTGCTGTCAGATTTGTTGTCAAAAAATTTAGGTCGCGATATAATGATATCTCCCACCGGTACAGAATTCCTATTAACCATTATGATCTGGATCAAATTACCATGGTATGTTCAAGAGACAATGATAGAATTCATGTTTCAAGTTGAAACTTGGGTGTTTCACTTCATAAAATTGCAATTTGGTCATGATGCAGTGATGAGTTGATTCGTGGTTCCGTATCTGTACAGAAATACCATCTTGCACTTCGTTCTATTGATTGCAACATTTAGTTCACATAGATTATTACATTATTTCTCTCATTTCGCGACTACCTCTACCTACATTGGCAACTTCATTTATGAATTGAAGATCTGGTATGAGCATTGGAAATGATATTGAATTTTTTTCTGGATTTAATGAGAGAATTGATTTATTCTCATTACTACTGTTATATGTATATACATTAAAAATGCAATTTTATCATCAGGTGGTTCTGAGCCAAAAAATCAAGATGCCGGCTGTGCGTGGTGATGGCATGCGTGGACTCGCCGTTTTTATTTCCGACATAAGAAATTGTAAGTTGGTTTAACATTATTCTTGAATCATTCAATATTTTTTTGTTGATTTATTATATTGACTTGTGAACAGATTTCATCTGGTTTATTATAGGAAATTCAGTAGTTATTTTTTTAGTATTTTCTCGACACAATTGTAGCCGTTTGAGTAACGTAGATGATTATGGTGGCGGTGATGCTGCAGGGGAACAGGGTGTTGGGGGGCGGAGCACTGATACAGTCGTATCTCTTTTCGCGATAGAAAAAAATATTTTAATGAACTAACTCGTATGACATTCCACTATAATATTTCATGTGTTATCGGAAGATTTCTTGTCGAGTCTTTTCCTAGATTCAATATTCTCATTGACGGTCCAAAATTGATTTCCGGTATTCAACGATCAGTTATTGTATATCAGAAGAAAATATCATTTTTGTGTGTTTCTTCATGGATATGTACACAATATTGGTTAATGATGAATCAATTTGATTGATCAACTTCAATTGATGTCTTGTATTAGTTAGACAATAAATAAATTGTGTACACGTGATTGTGAAGGTCAGGCCAAGTGGCACACTGCCATTAAATTGCACCCCTCTGCGAAATATTTATAACCTCAATATTATCTACGTAGAATTCCAACGTCAATTAATTACTTCAATTGACTAATGACACTGTTTCTTAGGTAAAAGTAAGGAGGCAGAAATCAAGAGGATAAATAAAGAGTTGGCAAATATTAGGAGCAAATTCAAAGGCGATAAAACTCTCGATGGCTATCAGAAGAAGAAATATGTTTGCAAATTGTTATTCATATTTTTACTTGGACACGATATTGACTTCGGGCATATGGAGGCGGTCAATCTATTATCATCAAACAAATACTCGGAGAAACAAATTGTATGTATGAAAAATCTGAATAATGGAATTGTTAATTGAAAGAATTGGATATGTATGGTATCAAATCAGCAGTTGTGATGGGAACTAATGGAATTTCACGCTCACTTCTAATCTTGCAGGGATATCTGTTCATCTCAGTTTTAGTTAATACAAATAGTGATCTCATAAAACTCATTATTCAAAGTATCAAAAATGATCTTGCATCACGGAATCCAATTCATGTGAATCTCGCGTTACAATGTATCGCAAATATTGGCAGTAAAGAAATGGCTGAGGCATTTGGCAATGAAATTCCAAAGCTCTTGGTATCTGGGTAAGTAAATCAAATATACTGAAATATAACCATAAGCAGAAATGATGAAACAGAATTGATATAACTGAAAAATTCATTTTTATAATTGAACATCTCACACTCACACTACACTCACATAAATTTTTCAATTCCGCTTATTTGGAACATAGACGGCTGGATATTAGGTAAAATTTATGAATAGAAGAATTTAATGAGCTTTGTACTGCGTAGCAAAGAACAATTATTTGTAGCAGCATCTTGAAATATACAATCGAAACAGAATCAAATATGTCTCAAACATACACACAATATCTATAATCAAGGTTTTTTTTTCACATATTTTGGTAATGGTGAAAACTGTACTTCCAGAGATACGATGGATGTGGTGAAGCAAAGCGCTGCATTATGTCTTTTACGACTATTACGAACTGCTCCAGATGTCGTTCCTGGTGGGGAATGGACTTCACGTATTGTTCATCTATTGAACGATCAGCACTTGGGCGTTGTCACTGCTGCTGCGTCCTTAATTGATGCGTTGGTGAAACGTAATCCTGATGAATATAAAGGATGTGTGAGTTTGGCGGTATCTAGACTCAGCCGCATTGTTACATCGAGTTACACCGATCTACAGGACTATACATATTACTTCGTCCCAGCACCATGGCTCTCGGTGAAGTTATTGCGACTACTACAAAATTATACGCCACCTGCTGAAGATCCTGGTGTACGTGGTCGGTTGAACGAATGTTTGGAAACCATATTGAATAAAGCTCAAGAGCCACCAAAATCGAAAAAAGTACAGCATTCGAATGCTAAAAATGCCGTTTTATTCGAAGCAATTAGTTTGATCATACACAATGACAGTGAGCCTAATCTACTTGTACGTGCGTGCAATCAATTGGGACAATTTTTATCAAATCGAGAAACAAATTTGCGTTATCTCGCATTGGAATCAATGTGCCATTTGGCAACATCCGAATTTTCACATGAAGCAGTTAAAAAACACCAAGAAGTCGTCATACTATCAATGAAAATGGAAAAAGATGTTTCAGTACGTCAACAAGCTGTGGATTTGCTTTATGCAATGTGCGACAAGAGTAATGCTGAAGAAATTGTTCAAGAAATGTTGAACTATCTTGAGACAGCCGATTACTCAATAAGAGAAGAAATGGTGTTAAAAGTCGCAATATTAGCGGAGAAATATGCAACAGATTATACGTGGTATGTCGATGTCATATTGAATTTGATAAGGATAGCTGGTGATTATGTTTCTGAAGAGGTTTGGTATCGTGTCATACAAATTGTTATCAATCGTGATGATGTGCAAGGTTACGCAGCAAAAACAGTGTTCGAAGCACTGCAAGCACCAGCTTGTCATGAAAATATGGTTAAAGTTGGTGGTTACATACTCGGTGAGTTCGGCAATTTAATTGCTGGTGATCAACGTTCTTCGCCATCAGTACAATTCCAACTATTACATTCCAAATATCATCTATGTTCGCCAATGACGCGTGCATTATTGTTATCAACATATATTAAGTTTGTAAATTTATTCCCGGAGATACGAACCCAAATACAAGATGTATTCAGACAACACAGCAACTTACGAAGTGCTGATGCCGAATTGCAACAGAGAGCATCAGAATATTTGCAATTGAGTATTATTGCTTCAACTGATGTTTTAGCTACGGTATTGGAAGAAATGCCAGCATTTCCTGAGCGTGAATCCTCAATATTGGCTGTGCTGAAGAAGAAGAAACCGGGTCGTGTACCGGAAAATGAGATTAGAGAGAGTAAAAGTCCAGCGCCAAATACGAATCATCATACTGAAGTACCAACGGCTATTTCAGTAGCAGCAGTTAATAACTCGTCAGCGGATTTGCTTGGTCTGTCAACGCCACCTTCATCGCAGCCTACAAGTAATACTGGAGTATTACTGGATGTACTCGGCGATATCTACAACATGCCAAATAAAGTTGGTGCTACGAATGGTGCACAAAACACTTATAATCCAAAAAAATTCGTATGTAAAAATAATGGTGTACTGTTTGAGAATGACTTGTTACAAGTTGGTGTAAAATCAGAATTCCGACAGAATCTCGGACGTATTGGTTTGTTTTATGGGAATAAAACCCAGTATGCACTACAATCATTTCAGCCGCAATTGGTTTGGTCTGATGAGAATCAGGCGAAGCTAGCTGTGCAAGTGAAAGCCGTCGATTCAGTACTTGAAGCCGGAGCTCAAATACAACAAATGGTTAATGCTGAATGTATTGATGATTATGCTGACACCCCAAGCGTTGCTATATCATTTGTTTACAATAATGTGCCCCAGAAAATAACGATGAAATTACCATTGACAATAAATAAATTCTTTGAGCCTACGGAAATGAATGGCGAATCTTTCTTTGCTAGATGGAAAAATCTGGGTGGAGCTAATCAGCAACGTTCGCAAAAAATTTTCAAATCACAACAGCCGATAGATTTACAACAAGTGCGCACAAAATTGCAGGGATTCGGTATGCAATTGTTAGATGGAATTGATCCAAATCCAGAAAACTTTGTTTGCGCCGGCATTGTACACATGCGAGCACAACAAATTGGATGTTTGTTACGCCTCGAACCGAATAGACAGGCGCAGGTAAGATTCATAGTACCTTTTCTGTGAAACCAATTGTATTTGTAAACATGGAAAATTTATTTAACAACCAAACAATTTTTTTCCTCCAAATAGATGTTCCGATTAACGGTACGTTCGAGCAAGGAAACAATGTCGATAGAAGTGTGCGATCTTCTTGTGGACCAATTTTAGAACCCGACAATGATCCAACATCAACAGGTATCCCGCCATCAGTAATTATTTTATTATCACACAATATGGGATGATATCTCTCATCGTCGTCCTATTGTGTCACTACAACAACACCTGATCAACCCGAAAAAAATGAGGATCAATAATTTAATCATGCTTCAAAAAAAAAAAAATAAGAAGAGGAAACTGACACACGTGAAATTTTCAAACGAATACATGAATAATTGTTTTGCATTAGTTGAAAATTGAAATTGAACGGAGGACATCGAGCTAGTGAAATCACATTACTTAATGTTGGGGATGAATGATGATAGTCAGCGAGGGGTTTGAGAAAGAACAGAATTCAAAAACTAGGTCAGTTATCATGGACAAAATTAGGTCGTGGCCACAAAAATATTTCAGTAATCCTATAAATTTCTTTATCATCCCCTCATTCTTCAGAAATCGACTTTATTTTGTTCGTGAAGAACTGAAAGGAATAGTGCCCGCCCATATGCATATTTTCCTCTTCGATTGTAGGCTTCCGAATCTTCCTAAACGTGATTTGTAGTACAACTTTTCTGGCTATGAAAAAACCTTCATTGTTTCTCCCTCACACAGTATACTTGGGGCGGTATCGAATTTTTAATATTGCTGTAGGTGGAGATGATCGATTTATTTGAATTTCAATCATAGGGCGTTCGATTGCGACATTATCCGTATATGAAAATAAACGATCAGTTCTTTTTTTCGAATTGAGTTAATCGTATTTGTATGAACGGCTGGAGTTCATGGGAAAACAAGAAACAAACATAAAATGGCTTTAATTAGATTTTTCGCTTATGAGACATTTGGTTTTCAAAATTTGACTCCTTCCACTCCTTTTCCTCATTCGAGTGCCCACATTTTAAACACAAATATACTTTCATCGCTAGGTGACTAGAGAGAACAGTTTTACCATATTTTTAATACGTTTGTAAAAGTACATTAGAATTTTGAGTGAACTCGATAGTGTCTATTATTTTTAAGATGAAATACCGGTTTATCTTTTTTATTTTAATATATTTTATTTGATATACGATTAATTCACATGAGAGATTTGGTGACAACTGAAACAAAAAGAAATATTGGAAATAACAAAATATACACGAGTAAAATAATTAAATGTCCCCTCTATGAAATTTGTAAAGTTAGATTCAACTGTATATACATATAATTATATATAAATGTGCTACGTTCATTATTGAATACAATCGGGCGATGATTGTCGTGAGATTATTATCAAAGTACATATACAATTATTCGCAGCTAAGGGGGAATAAAAGTCTCGTTGAGCATCCATTGGCTAGATCATTCTCAATTCAATATATATTCTGCTTTAATTCGTCTGGTCAAGAGGTTGGTCCTTCTATTTTCCCCCCGATCAGTTTCCAAGATGTATATTTC
Source organism: Meteorus cinctellus (assembly GCA_030523045.1). NCBI lineage: Eukaryota > Metazoa > Arthropoda > Insecta > Hymenoptera > Braconidae > Meteorus > Meteorus cinctellus. The sequence goes on along the minus strand of JAPYZF010000249.1, from coordinate 28,261 downwards.
TTTTTCTCTTGAATGACCGCGACACATGGCGTCAACGTCTGTATAATTTGAGTGGCTTTTCCTATCTTTATCCAATTTGCGCGTTGTGAGGCGATTGAGAGAAAAATATGCAATCTACGCTAGAAGTGAATAGGTGTATGAGTGTCTGACGATTAATAAATATAGATTATGTCATTAGAGAGTCGATAAATTTATCGTTGTTTTTTTTTCTTCATTCTTCTTCGTTATTATTATGATCCTTTATATTTATCATAGTTGATATGTAAAATTAGTTTTGGGATATATCGAGTGGAACCGAATCTCAGGATGGGCCTTGTACATGAATGGAAAATCGTCAGTTGACGATTGCTGGTGTTGCATATTGAATGTTTGATGGAGTGAAACTGTTTTTTTTTTACCATGCTTCGGATGAACAGCTATTATTGTAGATTCCATTCAACTTGTTCTGAACGTATCCATATATATCCACCGCATTGTACAAAAAAAATACAATATGAAAACGCGAAAGGTGAGACGAAATATGATGTTTGATCGAAAATATAGTTAAGCTCGTTATATGAAATATCTAAAACCATTCACAGAACCACACGCATATATGTATATATATCAAGAACAAGACGGAAAACTAATAGCGAAAATGAATGAAAACCGTATATATATATATATATACATGTATCCATGAGTGTAGGAAGAATAAGATTCAGCAAAACATGCAAGTGTAAGTTGTCGATTAATCTTGAGGTCATAAGCAAAAAGAATAATGAGAACACTGGTGATGATGGTGATGATAATAATAATAATAACAATGAACGCAAATTATAGAGAGTAACTATCCAAAGCGCTGTCCAATTCCCGAATTGAATTTCCCTTCTGCATTTTTTTTTTGTTTTTGCTTCTTTGAATTATCATCTGATGCTTGTTATATATGTACTCACACGCAAAAGTATGCACAGATAATATTTTGCGCGATATTTTATTATTTCCCAGCTTCTTTTTGTTGCGAAAATATATGATAAAAACGAATGTGCGGTGACATGAAAAGCAGTACACGTTGCAACAAATTACTTGTGGAAAATTGAATTGATTTTTAACGTAGGATATCCTTCAGACCCGATATGAATATAGGTTTGTATGAAGCAACCATTGATATTTACTATTAAACAATACATAATAACTCGTCTATTTAGAAATATATACATACCCATGTGTTTGCGTCAGTAATTGCTTCACTCTATATCATGTTCAATGATGATCAATAAATTCTGATCCGATATTTAACGCCATTTGGAAATTCCTCATCGTTGTCATTATCATTCAAGTGGATCAAACCAATGGTGGTTGAGTTATTGCGGGCTATTATATATAATTATTCATTGGAAAAACAATAGAAATACAAATTGAACACAAAGAGTTTTTGGTATTAAATAATAATATTTAAATTAAGAATCGTATATACAGTTCGAAAGTAAAAAAAGACTGCTCATTATTCATCGAATGAAATAATTCATCGTTCCTCATTATAATTGTTATTATTATTATCATTATTATTGTTATTATTATTTTCATTATTTTTTATTATTATTATCATTACTATTATTACTATTACTATTATTTTCTTTATTTATTACTTTATCAATTTTTTTTCTTCACACAGTGAATATATAAATACGTCGAGTTTCATTTCTTATGTTTGAAATAAATGGATACATAGAGGGAATATTCAGAAGTATAGATGAGTGACATGTTCAATCATTTTTTTTTGCAAGTTATTGCAAAATTAACATAAATATAATCGCAAGCATTGCCATGAAGATATACCGGGGTACTAATATTAATTGTTGTCAACTTGTGGATGAATGATTCAGAATATTCGATCAATTAATCCGACATTCATCGCGGAAATACTGGAGTTTATATATGAATGTATGGGATAATCATGATTACCATCTTACTATTTAAAATAATCTGGATTGATTTGATATTATAAAAATTGTGGAAAACTATAGAGGGAAATTTTACAACGGGGACCGAGAATTTTTTTATCTTTTAAATTTGTGTGAACAAAATTCCTAACGTGTGATTCAAATCATCTCATGCTTATATAACAGCTTTTATCATCGTTCTCAATTATCGTTCATTTATGTGCTCCAGTTGATTAGAGAAAGGAAATAAATAAATTGATTATGTATATATATTTACGATAGTTACGCAGACATTATTCAAATTTTCTTAACATGCAAAAAAAAAGGCCCGAATCGAGTTACTATTGATCGATTCAATTATATACAGAAACAACGTTAAGAAAGAATTGCGTATGACATTGACTCGTATGCATGTAAAAGATAGTAAAAGAGCGAATGTTTCAAAATTGCAGGATTCGTATTTAATAGTCGTAATGCATATGCATACATAAATATAGGGTGATATTATTTAGCTGTGTTAGTTCAATGAGTATCATTGTAAAGCCGATCAAGAGTTTGCCACGCACATATTTTCATATATATGTATGTATATATATATATGTGTGTGGCACTATACATATATATATATAAATCGTAATTCATCTTGTAATTGTGAGAACCGATCGCAAAATAAATATATATATATATATATATACATATATATATATATCCTTAGAGATTCATTTGAAGATATAACGAATATTTCTCATTAATTGTTGACTAGTTATCGATATATCTCTATTTATTGTTTCTTTCTTCGAGTTAATCTTCTTATATTCTTTGATATTCATTATTATATATTCCTTCTGAATTGTCTGTGCGATTCGAATGAGTGCCAGTCAATAAGGAAAAAGTGATCGATGATCGAATGGAAATTTAGTGTTGTTGAATTGAACTTTCAGCTTCTTCATTCATTTTTTTAGCATTCAATAACTGTGCTCGTATATCGTCTTCAAGAATTTTTTCACGTTCTTCTTCATTTATAACGTTTTCATCATTATTATTAATCAATAACGATTCATCGCCGGTATTTTCGGCGTCTTCTGGTGCAAGGAAAAGATTTCGATGACCATGACACTTTCGCCGATAATCATCATTGTCAATGGCATGTCGATGACATGAGTCACATACTGTATCAGTCTTTGTGGTACATGGATGTGCTTCATATAGACCAGGCCCGCATCTTGAACATATCCAACATGGCTGCAGGCTGTGATGTGGACTGTAATTGCCAATTTGGCATTTGCCACACACGGTCGCATGTTCTGCATTACATGATTTTATCACACCCCAACCTGGAGCACATCTGCCACATCTAAAATCACCTTTGTGATGTCTGATACGGGGCCTTGCGTCGGTAATCTGGAAAAAATTAACGAATGATGGTACGTTAATAGAATAAATCGATAATATTTTATTTCTTTCAGATAAAAATTATAATGAGTGAAACTCAATTATGTTCCGCATAAGATTAAACATAAATAGTTGATATAACTTTAACGAAAAATTGTTGTATCATTAGTTTGAAACTTTTTCGCAACCAGTGAAAAGACTTTTGATTTCGACAATACATGCTAAATAATTTTTTAGTGGAATGCTTGTAATGTATATAATTATATGGTCGTTTTGCGCACCAATGTCTGTTCTACAGTTTCATCCATACGTTTATCTGTATTTGAAACGAATAGTTTAAACGTGAGAGCGCTCGAAACGTTAAAGTATTATAAAATACGTCGGTTCTTCAACACTGTCATTTAAAAAATACCACATTGTATTCGATGCTCTTGAATATATCTCGGAAACTTTTGTGGTACCACTTCACAAGATAGGGTATACATTTGTTATTATTTATGCTAAAAATGTGATACGTTTTGTATATAGGTTCATTCGATGTGGAACAGGTGCACAAGAATGACCGAGGGCCAGCTGACTTTGAAAGCACCTTGCGCGAATTCAGTTCCTCCCGTCTCTCTATTTGTTCCCATTCACATTCACAGGATTATAACAGCAGGTATGATATATAAACATTTTTTCTCTTCAACATTTTTTTATTGGGTCAAGATTCCAATGTGCACGTTTTTTTTTTTTAACTATTTCTCAAAACAATACAAAGATATTTTTCATAACAAAAAGTGCCTGGAGCTAGATGTGAAACATAAAATTTTTATTTTTGTATTTTCTTCCACTTTTTATTCATCCATTAACAAAACTGTATGGTATAATAATACCAAAAATGAATCTTCTCTTTTTTCTCTCGCGTCAAATTTTATTCTTCCGCCGTGGGAGCCATGAGTATACAGAGAACAACGAACCGCCTTCAGCATCCCAGCTGCCACCCACTCACGATTCCAACACCATAATTTTGGCCTTTGTTTTTTCATTTTGGCTGGAGCTTGAAAATCGGCAGGTCATAATTATTGTGCCCGAGGCTACTGGATTTTTATTTAATATCGAAGAAAAGATAAAAGAATAAATAAAAAGAGAGTACAAATTTTTTTTTTTTTTCTAAATGTCTTTCTGTACTTTGATATATAAATTTATGCATAGTCAAAAAATGTTGTAACGATACGGAATCAATTATCTGCCAGATGAAGCACATGAATTTGATGATCCGGAATAACGAGCAGATTTATCGTGGATCTTTTATATATACCAGAACGTATCAAATATACATATGAATGCAAACAATTATTTTTTTCGAGTGGCAGGTGTTATTGGTACGTGCGACTGGACACCAAACTCAGGTGATTCGTAACGCGTAAATTGCCTAATTACGAAGTAGGAAATAATTAAAAAAGAAGAAACAAAATTTTCAACTTCCTCGTCCAGATTGAATTTCTATTTGCCCGAGTGTCACATGCGTAATGATGATCCTATTCGATTCAACATTCAGATCACCCGTATTTTCATTCCATTAGATGAAATCATGATTTAATTGTAATGGAAGATAGAGAGCATAGAACAAATTCAATTCTCAGTCTAAATGCATGAAGGTTCGATTGAAGAAGTAATTTTGAATGGTGTAATGGTGAAATATTTCGAAAATTATAAATACTGTTTGTGCGCACTTGGGTCAATGTTACATTGCACAATATATGTCAAGTTAATTAGACGGGCAACATGATCTCACGGGGTTTTCAGACGAGACATGTCTATGTAATATACAATTCCATCCCCACATGACTTCACTAAATATGTCTTCAACTTCTAGATTCGCTTCCTATTCCTACCAAGTGTAAAAATTGAAAATTCATAAACTGAATCACTTATTTTCATACAATTTTCCAATGCAAATATTGTGAGATTGGTAATTGAAATTCAAATGTTTTGTATTATTACCTAAGAAAGTGTGAAAAAAAGTCTCTAGTTAGAGCTACTTGGTTTTACAAACGCAATTTATGCCTCATAACATTGAAAAATAAATTTGATAATAGACTAACACAGAATGAAATGGAAGAAAAATGGAATTACTCGAATCATCCGTGATCTCTTGGAGTACATTTTCTTATCTTATATCAATGTATTCACGTACATTAATGGTATTCGTTGGAAACACCTGCAGCAGTTGTATTAGCGTATGTATGTACATATGAGGGAAAAGGGTGCATGTCCCATAGGGTTGCGACGTCTCAAGGACACAAATATATATATGTACGCCTTTACAAAATGCACCTACATCATCGTCTCCGGTATAATTATTTTCACTGCGCGCACCAACTTGACGCGTACACACGGGATATAGGAAATAGGGTGGGACACGCCCGCGTGGAAATAAAAATGTGCACATGATGAGAATGTAAATTTATTGCATGTACTTATATTTATATGTGTATAAGCATATACATATGCATACATATGTGTATGTGGAAACGTGAACATATATAAAATGGGCGGACACTTTTTATTGTTTAGGTCCCTTTTACTATTATATCCTGTTTCGAATACCGATGGTAAATGGGGTCCATTTGTGCATATGTATACATCGTGCGGAAATAAGGGAACATGAGGTCGCGCTACAGTGGCTTTTCCGGTTTTTGTCGTTCTAGATTTGGAAATGCGAATGAAAAAAAAGCTGTTGAATGAAAAATTCGATGACGACGAAAAAAAAAAGGTCAAACATTTTGTATACAGAATGATACAAAAGAAAAAAATCAATTTCTGTCTGATATTTATATGGTGATGGGTGTACTGCACTGGATAAAGTGTAAATAGACTGTGGGAGAGCGAAAAATTGGTCTGGCATTTCTCTAGTGAATTAATCGATGAATTTTTTATAGGATAACATTATAACAGAGCTTGAGTTTTTTTAATTGTCTTTAAAGCGGAACTGAGTAAGGTTTGGTTTACGCAATTTCAGGTTCAATTAATATTTAAACGGCGTGTGTTTCGCGCGCTCTGAGCAGAATATTCCCGAAGGGAAGAGCGTGTCCCACGGGTATGGATATATAGATATGAATTGAATATGGTAGGATTTGGATGAAAGCGAGTTTCAATTAAAATCGATGTAGAAAAAAAAATGTTACTCGTTAGTGCACCAGTAGTAATTCATAGTGTTTCATATGTCTGTGAAAGAGAGTCACCAGGGAATTATAATATAGTAGGAACATTGTAGTGTGTAACGAAATTGAAAAAAATAAGTGGGACACTTGTGTGAATATGACAAAAATCTATGAAGGACGAAAATGGGGAAAAAAAACCCATGCCCCACATGAATATATTTCTACCATCGTCATGTGTGTCTCGCACATGCACTCTTGTCCTCATCTCTCTCCCTATATTCACATATTATATATAAACTTCATATGCGAAACACACCGTTTAAACGTTGTAGTTCCCATGAGTCCTCTTGTCATGCTAATGAGACTCACAAAAGTGAGCAAAATAAGCATGCAAGCAAAATATCCAGACTTATACAAGGTGGAAAGCCGCGGATATTTGTTTGAAATGCGCCCATTCATTTTGAAAATAGAAGAGAGAGCGAGAATTTAAAAGTAAAACAAATTCTCGAGAGACATCAAGTAATCATTTTGCCCCATTTTTGTTTTTGTTTCCTTATTTCTTTTTTTACTTCTACCTTGGAAACCTGTTGCAAGAGAAAATCGAATGAGATCCGGTAAACAATGGCCCCAAGGGTCTTCTGGCGCACTGGCTTATCCTATATCTATATATATATATATATATAATGGAAAAAGTCCGAAGAAGTTACGCTGGGACAATGCCATCAAACGAGGGAAACAATGGATAACTCGTTCGCTCCCACGACTTCTCTCCACCTTTTTCTCTCGTTGCACTTGACTTTCTGTGTGTGCTGAGAGTATATATTGTGGTGGGATAACAAGGAGTAGAACTCACTACTCCCCTAACAAATCGCACTGCTACTTCAGCCCTCTCGCATATTGCTATCTGGACGCGGTTGCACTTCGTATCATGAATGTATGTATGTTCTCTTTCGTTTTTTTTTTCCTCATTCTCGTTTTGCAGTGAGCTAACTCACTATATGATGAAAGAATGAATGCAAACAAAAGATGAAAAGGAAAAAAGTCAAGAATCGCTTATCGCTGTTTTACAAAGATGGCAGACTTGTGTGTAATTATTATATTCAAGGCACATATGCTATTGCATGCTTGTGTGTTCGCTGTGCAGTTGAGAAAGCGAGAGAAAAAGGAAGAACGAAAAATAATGAGGATGAATGAGTTATTAATTTTTTTTCACGACACCTGGAGTGTACAATATTTCTTACGAAAAGTTTGGTAATATTTATTTCAATATTCAGTTATTATTATATGTGTAATATTTATATGTTGGACAATTGAAAATGGCTGTTATCATATGTTATCATATGCAGTGAGATTTTGAGCGTTGGATGTATAGCATTGATTTGCTGCATCAGAAATTTTTAAATGATATGAAATTGTAAACAATTTTTATTTGCTGCGATTCAAATGTTATATCGTACAAACTTAGATTGGTATATAAGGGGTTGTTTTTGTGGCTTTTTCACTTCCAAATTGGATGAGTTTCTTCAGTTAGTATTTTGATAGTGGTTGAATTTGATGTTGCATTAAATTTTCATTGTGGTTTATATTAACATATTGGCAAACACACGATAGGTACCAATTGTTGACTAACTATGGATTCTTGATGTTATTTACAGTGCGATATTAGAATATGTCAACCATCATAGTAGTAGGAGAAAATTAGTAAATAATGTAAATGCAGCTGCTATACTCTCGCGTCATAAATTAAGTACACGAATAGTTCACGTTTCTCATTTGTAAAATATGCAGGATATATTTCTTAAATATAAAATAAGTTGAACATTTGCTATCTTGTGTATATTATCATGTCATCTTTCGTCATTTATACATGAACATTTCTCATGTATTACATTCCAAATTCATCGAATGCTGTGTGATGCAGTAATTCCCATGTCAATGTCTGTTATTCTCAGTTGTTATCATTCGAAATGGAAGCAATTTTCTAGAGGAAGCGTGTTTTATCATAGAGATGTAAGAATTGCGTCGATTCTGTTTTAGTATTACGTACAGGGCATAATTTATTGTCGCTTGGATGGAATACGAAAATGCATTTCTATTTTTATTCAGTAATTATAATGACAGTGCTCTCTCATTTTTTTTTTTATTCATATATTTATCTCATCATTGTGAGGAGAATTCAAAATAACTTGATCAAAGCTATTAGACTGATGGGTGGACGTCGTATGAGGTGAATAATAGAGGCGTCGAGTCGCTTGGCGCCAACCGTGATTATATGTATATAGTTCCATTACATGTGACACTTAAAGTCTCATATAATTCTCTTCTATGCAATTTATATATCGGATTATTCATGCGCCAGATAATTTATGAAAATGGGTGAAATACGTGCAATGAGTTCAATGAAATTTTTACATTCGCTTTGTGTCTACAATTTTTACTATATTAATGTATTTGTTTACTTTCAGATATTGCATATACTTACGTGGATGATAGCAACCAGGAGACTTAGCGTTGAGAGTAAAATTGCCAATCGATGTGAGTGCATTCTCATTTAGTGTGCTTTCCAATCAATTTATTTATACGTATATTATGGATTAAGGGTACGAATCACTTCACACTATAAGTTATAATTCTTATTTTATCAGTATTGGAGCGATAAACTCGGTCGATTAAACTTCACACATTTTCTTCTGTTTTTGTGTCAACTGCTTAATTTCTGTGGGAATTGAATATATATCTTATGGATACTGGCTTAGAAATTATTTGTGCGAGAAGAAAATAATTGTAGTGAACAAATGCACGAAGTTACTCTGGTGCCGGTCGCGTGTAGAATGGCATAAGCTCGCGAGGTGTATGTGATATAGAAGCAGCTGCACATTGTAACACACGAGGTTGTATGATCACGTGGTCATGGTGGCGTTTCCCCACCATAACCGAATTTGTATCAACCCTTCTATAACATAGTTTGGGAAAATTGAAAATCAACATGTGCTCATATGGGTGAAGAGCGTTGATCAGTACAGGAGGATAGAGAATATAACGAGGTGGGGAAAATTTTGCCAGAAATTTCGTTTTGTCTGGAATCAATTTTATTTTGCAATCTTTTATATACAAATTTTCCAATATAAATTCTGCTTATCACTATTTTTTAAAGTTTTTACGAGAATTGAAACATATTGAATAAGAGCGGGTGAAGATTCCGAATAAATAATGACTGCTTCCAACACAGATTTTATATTTGATATCCTGAAACAAGAATAGCCATAAAATAATTCCATTTTGCAGTGCTACTTCCCCAACTCCTTCTTCGAATTCTAACGTGCAACTGTACGAAATTGAGAATGAATAAAAGATATTCTGAATGAAAATTGCAGTGGAAAGATAAAAATAGAAGAAAAATTTAATCTCGAATTATATTTTCGATATCATTCTCGTTGTCATTTTCACGACTGGAGAGAATGAGAAGTCTCATGCAAAGATGTTTACAACAGAATGTTCAACGGGATGAAAACATTCACTTTTTTTTCTTTTCAGAGATTCCTTTCCGTCTTTCGTCGTCTCGTCCAGTTGTCGCAAAAATTCTGTACGTCCAACAGTCGAAGGAAATGGATGAATTCTAATTTCAAGATTTGACCATAGAAAGGCAGGAAAAGTTATGAGTCAACGAAGAAACAATTTCATGGTAATATGTAATTTTTGGAGAATTTTTCGGTTTTATTTTTTGACAGTAATCGAACTGCTGAAAGGATTAATCGAAATTTGAACATGCACAAAACCGTAACACGAATACACCCTAGACATAAACGACCGCCCCCGTCATTTTCCACATCAGCTGCATGAACAGCGGCATCGACAGCTGACAGCACCAGGTCGGTGTCGAGTTGCCTTCTGCTTCGTCTTCATTCGACTCTCTTCGACGCACGCGTGTGTATCCAACCGCGGCGCATCACTATTGCATACAGTATTTGTATTAAAAAGTGGGGAGACAGGTGCACACGCGGCACGCGGCACGCGACAGCCGGCAGTCGTTCTCTGTATACAGTCGACACTACTATCAGTGAATAAAGAGAGTATCGACACAAAAAAGCTTGATCGCTCCAATTTTCAATCGCACAAAGGCGATGATGTGAAAGGAGAGAAAATAAATTAACACAATCGTAGGAATTCTCACTATGTATTATTATACGAAAGTAATGAACTGCTATTATTTTCAATGAATACAGGAGATCATGAATTTTTTTCAACGATCAAATTGCAATTATAACGATGAAAATGAAGAAATTCACTATGGAACTGGGTTGATCAAATGAAAACATTGACTGCGTGAATAAATAAATAAAAATATTAATTTAATTCCAGGTTCATGGGAGCATGTAGAGTCAAAAAGGGGATATTGGGCAAAAAATATACACCACTCCCAAGGTACATCCGTTCAAACCGAAAATTCTGTATACATTTAATTCCTCATTATTTTTTTTCTTCTCCACTTCTTTATTTTGCCTTCTTTTTGTACTTTACACAATGAGCTCACGACTACCTTCAAAATAATTTTACTCTCGATGCGTAACGTGCATCCTGTAGTATAAATAAACTCAGCGATTCGGTACTGCGGAATAAATTACTCCATTTAAAAACGTGAACACTTGAGATCGTAAAAAAGTTAAGTCGTTAAACAACGAGGAATAAAGAAACCATTTAGTGGTCGAACAAAAATCAATAGCCATTGGCAGTTTGTCCTCTGATGTATATTTCATGAGCGATTGTTATTTTACTTTATTTCGAAAACATAAAAATTAAAATGTAAGAAGGAATATAGGAAGTGGTGTTATCGTCGTCGGTAACAATAATTTCTTCTTATTTGTCAACTTTTGAATATTAATCGACCTCAAAATGTATTTATATGCTCATAATTATGTTTTGAAATGTTTTAGCCATCATCACATGACAATGGAAAGGTGAGACGAATTTTTTTTTCATCAACATTTGAACCTGATTAAATGGATGCGAATTTTGTTTTTCTAATTGTGAAATATTGAACTTTTCTCCTCTAGTTGGAGTGAATTTCATATTCTTCCCCGTCTAAATGGTATTTATAGGCAAAATAACTGCGCATGCTTGACATAGGTCATGTATTGTGACCAAGTAGTCGCATGAAGATTCGATCAATGCCAAAGAGTCCAAATGCAGTCTGCGCTGCAGTCGGTCACTCGAACAGAACGTGTTCAGCTCAAAGCGTAATGCTTATATTGCATTGCATTACATTAATCATGCGGTTGATGTATCCAATCATTTGTGGATGTTGGATGATCAGGAGTTGCTCTCATCATTGTTAACCTGGCGACTATATTACCTTCCATCATCCTCTCCATTCTGATTTACTTCTTCACGGTAATTACTGTAATATCATCGATTCACAACTTTGTTTCACAATTACTTTCGTCCAGCCATAATAAGATCTAGCAACCATTTTATCAAGCACGCGCGTCATTGGGACTGTGGTGTACTGTATCAGAGTTCAATTTCTGCGTTGACAACAAATTAATTGCTGATACGAGTTTGCATGAATGCTGGGAGAAAAAATGGAAGTAGAAACGTTTTTTCTAGCTGAATATGCAATTCGGATGAATTTTGATGGAATTGATTGAAAAACAACGGCGCGTTCAGAAAATTTCATTGTGGATGTCAATGAGGCGGTCTAAGAATTAATGCAGTTCATGAACAGATAATTAAATCGTCGGGAGTATTGGAATGACAGTAGAGAAAAGGGGGAGGATATTGTGTTAATTGATTAAATTATTTTTGCATGAGACCTTGCGTCCTTGACCACACGCGATTCCTAGGTCAAGGTCATGGTTATACCTGCGCGAGGTATGTGTTAGCAGTTCAGCATTGGATATGCGACTAGGATATAATATTGAGATAGTACCAGAAGGACAACTGGTTCATTACAATACTCGATGTATACCTTTCTAGTGTAACAAGGAAAGATTCAATTGAACACTATTCATCTCCTATTGAGAAATAAAATCTTTATCATGCAATAATATTGTGCCTGTGCTAGTATCAATAAAAATAATTTTTATGCTCGATCATGCGGAAATATGTTTGAAATGAATTTCACTTTTCACAATTGCGTGACATATAAAAAAAGGGAATTAATAAACTTCATACATAATAATATTATTACGTGGAAATTATCGTGCCTCAGAGTTGATTGATCCTTAGGCTACTACCTCAAGATTTCTTACTACTTTACTGTATTCCTGTTTGTTTGTCGGCATAAAAAACATTATTATGCTCATATAACACTGTAACGAAATGCTTTTCCGCGATATTGCGTAACGGACAACAGAAAATCTTATATTGAGACGGGCAGTAGTTAAATATACCACTCAGGTGAATGTGAAAATTAAGAAAGATTGGAATTGACAATTTCCATCTGCAATCCCGTACACACTTTTTTTTGCGTTAGTTCGAATTTATTACAAGATTGATATATACATACATGCATATATATATTTACGTATTCATACACAACAGTCTATCATCATCTCTTTTTTTGTTTCTTCTCCTTTTATTCCCTCATCACACGTAAGGATTACTTGGGTATAATTTTTTTTCTACAACAACCATTTTGCGAGCGGTTAATGAATAATCTGATATTATAGCCTTCCTTGCTCCTCCGATTGACGGTCGAATGTACGAGGTTGGCTGACAGTTCATAACGATAATAATTGTCACTATTTTTTTATCAGTATGGTGCATTATTCACGAGGTTGGAGTGTTTTATGTTGTTAAAGTATGCAGTGCAATGTTAAGTGGTGACGTCGTGGCTATTTCTAGAAATTACAAGAAAAGAAAGAAGATAATGGAGCAAAAGAATGGATCTGAAATATGCAGGAAACATTTATCAACGTATGCTTGAACCTCGACCAGGATTTTTGCTTATTCATGGTATCAAGGTCAAGATCGATTTTTTATTCTACGTCTTTATTTCTGCACGAGAAGATTCTATTGGTTATTATTCTGTATGTACATTCATCATCAATTCATCTTTAGCGAATAAAATGCGTAGTAGGCAGTGAATATTTTCTGTCATTTTTTTATCATATTTATTTCCACTACAGTATGACAATCGACGATGAGACCATGAATAGGAATGAAGAAAAAAGTTTGCTTTAGATAGTGATAAACTGCGAGAAAAAAAACTGGGACTGTATCCTTGCAGAAGTGGTAGGATTTTTTTTTCGTGTTCTTTTTGCATTCACCCATTGGCGGTTGCAGAAGATATTCCATCACAACGACGACTGGTTAGAAAAGACTTTTGTGTTTTTGCACGAGGCGCCTAGACCCAGTGCATTCGCTGACTGAGTGCATAGTAGGGGCGGCTGCGTTACGCCTTGCTATCTATAAGAGCGGCTAGCTAGGTTTGTAGCCAGTTGCAGGCGAAAAGTATATCGTTGCAGTTTCGCTGCATCACATTTCGAATTGATTCATTCAAGTTATTTCTATCAATGTGGGAGGATCGCGACGTCGAGTTCCACGCGCATTGATAGCTTGTGTCTTCATATATATATAATTTTATTCCCATTGAAATTTCATCAATGATTGGAATATTTAGTATATATATGCGAATAATTTGTGGGCTGTATAGTGGAAATTGATGAATGATTATATTTTTTTATCACTCGTGAACGATCCATTCCAGAGTGATATAATACAAGTGACTCAAAGTGTACTTATGTTTTTTTAATCTAAAAATTATAACTGCTTTTATCATATATGTTTTTTGCACATTTGAAACAATGTATTTTTGCTACACAGACACGAGGGAGTACACGCTAGTGAGGATGAAACATGCCATAGGATGCATCAATGAGGAGAATGGGTGCAATGACCGAGGATGCTTGAAGGCATCGCAAAATAACTTGGAACAATGCAGGAACTCAATAAACATCAGTGAGAATTCTAATCAGTTGAAAGTCGATTTTCCGAAACCACAAAGTATTACCTTTCCAGAAAAAAAAAGAGCTAATCAAAATAATGACATGGATTGTATTAGAAAAGTAATTGAAGTGTTGCGTTGTGATACCATACTACTCTCAAAGTGGGATGAATTGAGTGAGAGAGAAAGATTTGAATTAGCGAGTAAATGTCTACACGAAAATCTACCAAATCTGCCTGATTCTCTCATACCTATCACAGTGGGTTTACTGTGTCCCAGTAATAGTGATGGAATCATGGATGAAATACCACCATGGTTAGATCGTGCCAAATTTGCACGAGGCCAGCGGTTCGCTTGCGATTATTTATTTGGAATTTTTTTTGCCGAAGTACTGAGTCTATTCACATTGTTTTCTTTCGAGGACGGCTTGAAACCATTAATTGTGACTGGGAAATCTGCAGAGCCTTATACCGCATTCACAAGGTAAATGAATATATAATTATGTATGCAAAGTTGCAGTTCACCATGATTAACTTCGAAGCAAGAACTCTCTTATTGTTGTGCGAGATTATATTCATACTCTTTCCTTGGATTTTATATTTATATTAGGTATTTGTCGACTGCGAATCGTGTGAGAAATTGGTACACGAGTGATCCTTGGACAAAGGGAACGGCTGCGTACAATGACATAAAAGTAGTGAGAGTAAAGCATGAAAATGTCAGGGACAAATTGAATCTACTGACTGTTAAAAAAATTGATGAAGCAGCAACAATTGATAAACCATGGGTATTGAGTCGCGACGTATTGATTGAGGATTTCAAGACCTTCTGTCCGGCATCGAGACCAGGCCAGTGTCCCTATGAAATTGATGAATTGCGTGATATCAGAATTCAATCAAAAGTAAATTCATTGAACCAAGGCGACATGGCTGCAACACAGTTTGGATTTTTTGGCTTGGTAATTTTATTCCCCCAAGCTTTTGGTATCCATTCAGTGACTGATGAGGATTTGGAAGCATTCTGCCATGTTTGGAGAGGAATTGGATATTTGCTGGGCATCAAAGATGAGTAAGCAAGAGTAATCCATATATTCCTGTAGAAGGTTCTTTCAATTTTTCATACTATATACTGATATTGAATCACGTATCCGATTATTACAATTTTTCCATTTTTGTAGATATAATTTCTGTCGTGGAACTTTAAATCAGATTAAACAACGAGCGAGAGATTTTTTGGATTTTTGGGTGAAGCCGAACCTCCGGAATGTCACGCCTGAATGGGAACACATGATGCGATGTATATCAGAAGGATTGCAATATTATTTTCCAGGTGGACCGTATGAAGCATCATTGCTTTTTCTAACAGAGTTGTTAGGCTTGGAAATGTCAAGATTTCAATCGTCATTGAGCTTCCATATCAAAATGCGACATAACATGACTAAGTCAGTATTATATTTTGTCGAGTATATGTAGAGACCGATTTATTTATAATGAGCATAGCCTCATTGATATGCACTGAACATTTACATAATAATTTCATTCACTATTTCAACGGTACAGGTTGATATTAAAGTATCCGTACAGATGGACCAATATTCGAGAACGGTTAAATAAAATGCTGCATCAATCTATGGATCGTGCATTGAAATTTGGTGACGAAAAGCACGCTCAGTTACGGGAAAAATCCGCGAAAACCATGGTAATGGTGTCAAGACATCAATCCGATAATAGTATTAAAACTGATGACGATGATAGATCACCGATTAACGTAGTTAAATATTCACAATACAAAATAATAGGGGTTTTGATGGTAATAACGCAGTGTTTAATATTATGGCGGGTCATCTAAATTTGGGATTGTATGATCTATCTCGAGATACACCTGCTATATCACTATTGATTCTGTGTTGTTACATATGAAATGATGTTTTAGTTCTTTTTGGCCTGTGATAATAATAAAATGATTGTATTTCTACTTACATATAACTCAACAATGGAATATTCTTTAGCGGGAACAAAGTATGCTGAAATGTGAGTTGACAATAGTTAAGAAAATGGTGTGGAAGAGTGACTATTGCTTGTATCTGTATTTCGTCAACATTTTAATTTATAATTCTCTCTGAGCAATTGTGAACAATCAATGGTGCACACATACATGCAACAATCAAATTAACCACCATTATTGTTCATCTGTAATTGCACAGAGCATTGGCAACCCTACTTTATCCATTCGTTACGTTGGCGTAGTGGACGTGGGATTGATCAATAATTTTATTGCATTCTTGTGTAGAAGAAGAGAAAAGTCACTTCCCGTTTACTTCAGATATGGATGAAATGAGTTTCATCTGACTCTAACCCATATACAAGTTCTTAAAGTTTCAGTACCAATATGCAGAAAACTTGTAAATACTTTTGAACTTTCGCGCGCTTACGCTCGGAACCATCATACAGGAAAATTTACTCATATTTTCCGTCTGCGAACACTATAAACACTAATTCATGGGAAATATTAATTTCTTCATGGGAACAAATGGAAATATCTTCTATAAAGAATATTGTAGGCGTTCAAGAACTTTTTTTGTCGTGCGTAGTGGATTCAAATAATATCAGACAATTTGATTGGACAATTTTTGAAGCGGCTCGCGCGCTTAGCTCTGCGCAGGCGTAGCGTCCTTGGGTCGCCATTTCCCAGTTAATCGCGGGAGTTGCTACGCCACGACGCGTCTTTTTCTCTACTCAGTCTTCAATCAACTTAAAATGTTAGTGAACGTTAATTATTCCTGTTTTTTTTTATTAATATGATAAACGAACAATGTAATGTGCATCGACATTTAGTGGTATGCTGAATAGGCAGAGAACGGTACAAAATTCTGCGAGAAAATCTCAGAAGTGTTGTCCCACTCACAGTTACACATCTCAGCACAGAGTAAGTTTTTCAAACATGAGAATTTATTGATGCATGATTGTATTGACCAAACAATTCTTCGATTTGATGTGTTTACAAACTTATGAGTTATCCATCAACATAACCTACGAAAGATTTGCTGATTTTTGGAATTTCTCACGATCTTCAGCCATAAATAAGTGGAATTGAATCTGATATTAATACACTAACATGAGAATACATCGGAAGAGTACTCTGAGAGAATCACTGAGTTGCATTAAAATCAATCAAATAAAGGATGAACGTGTGAGTTAATGCAACGAAAAATCTGCGAAAAATGCTTAATTTAGATTTTTTAATTTACTGGGAAAAAGATAATGATGTCTGAGTTAATCACGTTGGATCATGTTTTATCTGATGAATTTTTTTCGATTATGTTACTATTCCACTGTATACTTGAGTAGATTCATGTTCGTTATGGCTTTTCGCCTTTTGATGGGTGAAACATTTCGATGAGTTCAAGAGTTCTCATTGACTAGAAATTTGGCAGGGTTTTTTGATATCATGAAGTGATGGACAAAAATGCTATCGGTCAGATTTTGTTTAATGATCTCAGATGCAATCATATTTTTTCTGGGTAATATTCACCGAAAAGTTTTGTGATACTTAGGCTTATTAAAAAGAGTACAAGTATGGGTGTTATTCACACTCTATTCATGACAGGTAATTCGACTACGAGGACGTCATTTATTCAGATCTGCCGTTAGACTTGTATTGGAATATATTGAGTGGATTAAAGGTGAATTGCCAATTATTGAACAAGTTATCGATGATGATGGGGATGTTCTATTGGCTCCACAAAAGAAATCGTCAGACAAACATTATAAATTAACTCTGCAGGTATATGGTTCTAAATTTGTTGATTGGTCATGAATTCACTATTTCTTATTCGAGTGATGTATAAAGACCGAATTTTCATTTCAAGGATCGTTCGGTTTTATTGATCCAACCACAACTAAGATCAAAAAAAGATAAATCTCATATAACTCAAGTTATTACAAAATTGCGAGCATTCGCTACGTATCCTGATGATCTGAGGGGTCGAATTGCAGCTATTTGTGATTATCAATATTTTGGTCCAGATAGAGTTATTGTAAGACAATGTCATCCAGCAAATTATTTGTATTACATAGTTAATGGTTATGTCGAGCTGACGAAAATTGAGAACGATAATATTACAGGTTAGTTGATCAGTCAATTTTTGAGAGGTTATTTTATTTTTCTGCGATTGATTCTATGTATGGCAGGGGAGTCTTCGAAGATTGTGTCAGGCACATTAGCTCGCGGTGATATTTTTGGTGAAGTAGCACTCCTCCACGGTATTCCTAGATCGACAACAGTCACAACGAAAAGTATGTGCAGAGAATAGGGTGGAAAACTATAACAAAATAACGCGAAAATATAAGAAAGGAAATTATTCTGTGCAATTTTTTAGCACCAGTTGAGTTTATCTGTATCAAGAAAACTCATTTTGATCGACTGTTGAAATCCACTTTATTGAAGAATTGGAATGTCCTTCAAGATGCATTGGTGACATTTAATTACTTCAGTACTTGGAGTGAGACCACAGTGAGAGAGTGCTGTATCATCAGTAAAATAAAAGATTTTCAGCCTAATCAGGTGATGAAGATTTGAATCAAAAATTGTTTTTGATGCAATCATATAGATATATTTTGGCGACTATCATACCTTATTCATAACCATTGTTCCTATTATTACGTTATAAGATTATCTTGGGCGATGGCATGGGCATGGTGAACTATATTCATTTTTTACTGTCTGGAAATTGTCAGCTAATTGAACATATGCTCATTTCGGAGGAGGAATATTGTGGCCAAGTGAAATATAAATTGTATAATCCACATACGTCTGCAAACACTCTTCAATGCACTGGACGTCCGACTAATAAAGTTGATGTCTCTTCGAAAAACATAATTAATTCGGTAATACAATTTCAATGTTCCTTCTTTAGTAGTATATTTGATAGGTTATTGTATTATCTTTGTTCTTCATTTATTGGGACCAATGAAGAACTTTGAATTGGATCCAGTAGTGGTGCAAGACTTTCATGAAGTTCCGCTGGAGAAAAAAATTGAAGAAACAGTTAATATCGAACGTATGAGTGTAGTAACGACAACTTTACAGGACGTGGTTGGTTGCAAATTCGAATGACATAATTGTGAGATTCTGTTCATAGTTTCTTAGTTCCAACTGGAAATTAATGGGGCAATTGTTGTAGGTAAATCAGTGGCATGAAATTACTGAAGTTGCAGAGGCATTGATGCGACGCCCATCGACTTTATCACAACAGATATATCCTGATAATGTGCGAACGGTTTTTATGAAAATTTGTGAATTTCACAGAGGCGCTTGTTTTGGATTGGGTGAGCGTTAGAATGTTCGATTTGAACTAGTATCTCCTTATCTAAAATACCGCGTTAATTCCACCGACACTATTTTTCAATCAATCTTGTTACCATATAGGTGAAGAAATGCGAAATCGTCGAATTGTATCATTAACACCGGTTCGTTGTTTATTAGTTCCACGATATTGGTTATTAGAACATAATCGCGCGAATATTTGGGAACGAGTTAAAGTTTTCATCAATTCAAAATATCCATCGCGTGAAAAGTTATTTGAGCAGTTCGTCAAAAATAAAAGGTGAGATCAATAATTGAATCATCTATTTTAATATTTGAAGTAATTACACATGACATCTTATATACAAAAAGGTGGATGACGTACAAGAAAAATTTGATGGATGACATTATGAAGAGAGGCAAAAAGATTGCTAACAATACTACAATTCATGATGTACCTTATTCTATAAGAATTAATGGACAATTGCATTGATTATGGGTAATTAAAAATCGGTCGTCCTCGCATCTATTTCACATAAAAAAATTTTCACGCGTTTGAATAGAAAATTACATCATAGTTGATCACTTAATATTTGTCTCTCAATATGAGTACGTGTAAGAAATAGTTTGTCACGTAGATTTTCAAATAAAAATACAGTTTGTACATTTATGATTAATTGAATATACAATATACATAGAACTACAAATGAAACTAAAATTCCACATCTGATATATATATATATATATCAGGGTCGGCGGGAGAATTCCACTCCATATAATTGAGTAATGATGGCACGTTGATAATTTTAGAGTAGCTAGTTATACGTATATTGATGTATCCAATAAAAATAGGACTAATCGCTTATCACATATTATCATGTCGTGTTTTATGAGGAATGTCGTGGAATATTTAGTTGATTAATTCTCTTCACGAACATCTTGAAAGTCTAGTAACGTCATTTCCCATGTTTGCCATGAATACGTAACTGGGATTGGTGAAACAATCAGGTGCATCTTTTCCCAAATCCATTCTCTGGTTCGGCATAGTGACATGGTTATCTCGTGTTTTAATACTACCAGGCATTAGATCATTGAAGTTATTCTCGTCTATTTTCTCATCAGAATTTTCGGGAAGAATATCCATATTATCATCCACGTCACCATCCATTTCAAGTGATTGTGAATTTAGTGGTGAATTATAATAATTTGAATCGCTTTTGTCTGATTCATCATCATTGATAATATTTCTGTCCGTTTGTTGCTGTCGAACAAATGTTGCGCGACGTTCTTGTACGTTTATTGGATCCAAATAATTATCATCCTCAATATTTACGACTGGTGATGATTCTACAGTTACCTCTTCAAAATCGCATTCACCAGATTTTCGTTGCGACACAGGGGAATCCGAAAATGTGCTCGTCAGAGCGTCTCTTAGACTCAGATCTCGCGATTCGTCTCTCAGATTTGGGGGAGTAATACATTTAAATGAACAAGTAGAGTCTGATCTGATCGGTATATTTGGTAAATTTACGTATTCACGTTCTGTACGCGACGATAATCTGCCATGATCTGGCGCTGACATCATTATTAGGTAATCACTTTCTTCGTTCTCGAAAATCTTAGCGTTCATGTCCACATATGGAGTATTTAGATCTAGATAATACTGGAGAACAAAAATTAAAATATATATCTTATAGTTAACTCGGGCAATTATGAGTTATTTGAGTCTCATGAAATTGTAACTATCAATGCACTATCTTACCGTCTTGACATTCTCATCTAATAAATCGCCAATGCTTTGAACTAAATCCGTGAATGTTGGCCGCCCGGAGGGTTTTGCTTCCCAACATTTCACCATAATGTCATAACTGGGGGAGAGAAAATACATTTGTTTGCGCAAAAGTTCGAGAAAAATGCATAAATAATCTTCTTCAACCCAGTGAAATTATGTCTACATACATGTCATCGGGTGCAAATTCGGGGTTTCCCATCCGGTAACCCTCGATCAATTTTTGATATTGTTTTTCTGCCCCTAGTCCTGCATATGGTGTTTCTCCAAGCGCGAAAAATTCCCATAGAACTATCCCAAATGACCAAACGTCAGATTGTGTTGAAAATACTCGATCTCTTATAGATTCAATTGCCATCCACTTTATTGGCAGTAGTGACTCTCCTTTTTTCTCGTAATTTTCGTCCTTGTACATAGTCCTAGCCAGCCCAAAGTCACATATTTTTACAATGCTGTTTTCCGCGAGTAAAATATTTCTCGCTGCTAAATCACCATGGAGTATCTGAATGAATAAAAATAAAAACTTCACAAGTGACGTCCTCACATTGAGATAAACATTGTTATCAATCATTGGCCCCGATTTCAAGTTTATATATATATATATGTATGTAAATATTTACCTTTCGTTGGCTTAAATATTCCATTCCTCGTGCAACTTGGAAAGACCATGACAACAAATCTTGAGTACAAATTGGTTTCAACATTTGATCCCTATAATCACCATTATAATTCGATCGCCAACCGGGTTGAGCAGAATCGTTATTGAGTATCAATTCGTCCGTAGACATTGAATCTTGACAATTACCTCCAGATGTGTAACTCATCAGTTCAGGTTCGCTATTTGAATTGCTGTTGCCACTGGAAAAAAATGACAAATTCGAATGATTGTTCTTATTTATTTGATGACACATCAGTGTGGCATTCATTTTTTTTCACTTTCATTCTTAAACGATGATCGACATGAGGAGTTATGATAATATGCTGGCGCGGTGAGTGAAGATGGGATCAATAATATACGCTTATTAGAATTCATAGTTATCACCTATTGTCGTTTTCAACAGAGATGGGTTTCGTCAACAATTCTCTGCCAATCGATAGATCAATCTTTCTAGTTGCTTGGTTAATTTGATTTATGAAATCGGATCTGTGTCGTAATAAATAATTGTGTAAATTGCCATACCGACAATACTCCACTATTACGAGTAATTCGTCTGTGAAGAATAAAGGGATTGAAATATGTGTGTTTTATGGCGGCAGAAGTATTCGAAATAAAAATACAAACGTTTGGCAATGTTTCTTGTGCAGGCACCAAGAAGGTTAACGACATTCAGGTGCTTCCCAAGATGTACCATGATTTTCAATTCACTGGCGAGTGCTCGTATATAAGTTGATTCAGCTGAATATCTCACCATTTTAACAGCGACTGTTGTTGATAATTCGTTTTTACATATTCTCTCAGCCTCCGCTTTCATTACAACACCAAATGCACCGCAACCTAATTGTCTGCCAAACTTCAATCTCTCTCTTGGGAATTCCCATTTTCTATCATAAGGTAACAAGTCAGCTTGATCATCGACAGTTAATTCAGGATTGAGGCATTCCAGTGCACCTCGCTCAAAATGCGTAAGACCTGCTTCCATTAATTGTTTTCTTATTATCTGAATGGAAAACATACAATATCAGAGATTTAGATCACAGAGTTGACTCATTCTCACAATCAATTGTCTGCGAATTATTTTAAAGTTTACCTTCTGACGGTGCATTTTTAATGAGAAATAAATCACCAAAATAACACAAAGTATCACGAGAATGACAATTGATATTATCAAAACTTTTGGAACTTCTCCGCCACGAATTGTTATTTTTTGATGAGTTTCTATTGTTCCCATACGATTGGTCGCCCTGCAAGTGTATTCACCGCTGTCGCTTACACGAGGATGGTTTATCGCAAGTTCATAATTTTCATTCGTAAATATGTACAAATCGTCGGTTGCATTTAGGGCCTCGTTGTTCTATGAATCAAAATTTGCGTTGATAAGTAAAAACCAGGATCATTTATTTTGCTCGCGCATCTATCTTACTTTAAACCATGACACAACAGGTCGGGGCATTCCAGCAACATAACATTTCAATCTTATTGTCATGTGTGCAGTTCCAAAGTCGTATGTATTTTCAGTTCCATTCATATTAGTGACTGTGACATATGGCGCAACAGGATCTTTAATAAGCCAACATCTTTATCATCTTTCTTTTGAAAGGAATTGTTGAATGATCTGCTCAATTGTTATTGATAATTACCATTGACGACGAGTTGTTTCTTCGTTTCGCGCGTTTGACCTTCGTTCGTTGATACTTTGCAAACAAAAATTATATTTCCGAGGGACTTATCGATACCATTTATTCGTAAGATCGATTCATATGAAACTGTAGTACGGCTTTTGGTAACAATGCATTTTTCTGAAAATAGATGATTTAAAATTGTTTGCAAAAAATTTATGATAGTGAAAAGACACATTCTCTGAAACCAACAAATTGATGCTAATTTTCGAATAACTGGATCAAAACCAAATAGTTGGATGAGAGATGAAATGTCTCAATACTTACCGTTTGAGATCTTTTGTTGAGTTCCGGAATCCAGTAGAATCCACTCAATAGAATTCGAGAAATTAAACATTGATGCTCTACAAATTAATTGCACATTGTCATCGACTGTTATATCTTCCGGGGGTGTTATGATTCCGAAACCATACGGCACATCTGTAAATAAGAAACAAATTTATTGATTTAAATTCTATTATATCTTATGCACTACTTTCTCCTCATTCTTCAGGGAGTGATCGAATTATTGCTTCTTAATCGGTACCAGAGGCTATAATTGATTGTTGAAATGAATCGTTGCCATGTTCATTATGAGCATCACACGAAAGATTTCCAGATGTTTCAATTTTCATCCTAACAGTTGAATTGAACTGCGCATGGCTAATAGCAACAGTAGAAGACTAAGGAAAGGACAATAACAAAAGAAAAATTAATACAGTTGCACATGTTAGAATAAACTCTCTCTCCATTCAATACTATGGACTGAGACAACAGATAACATTCATATAAAATGCGGTTGACCTTGAGATGTGCAGGAGCTTTATATTCTGTTGTATCGTGGGAATATTCTCGAAAACTCCAGTTCACACTCGGTGGTGGATACCCTTCGAATACACATGTGAATTCAACCTCTTTATTTATTTCATAATAATCTGTGATTTCAATAGGCTTTATCAGAAGAGGTTTAGCTAAAAACAAATGAGAGAAAATAATCATCGGCATCAATTACTTCATCAGTATTTATGTGATCGAATTTAATAGTTATAGTGATTCTTATTTACACCAAACTGTGAGATTGTACGTCAATCTTTTGATTTTTGGTTCTTTGCCGTCTCCACTACTCGCTTCAATTGTATAAACACCTGTGTCGGTCATTCGTAAGTCAAAAATTTTCAATATTGCTTTTGATGATGTTGTACGTATATTATATTTATCAGAACCGTTGACGATTGTTTTATTTTGCGGATCTAACCTGCGGATAATCAGATTTCCCTGATTAGAAATTTATACCAATTAATTTACGACAATCGAAATAATTAAATGTGTACCATTTAATTGTTGGCTTTGGATAACCTGTATAGTTAGCAATCCAGACAACATTAGAGTGCAATGGCATTGAGTAGTCTGATTTGTCGATAGCCGGTGTCAAATTCACGAAATTTGAATTTGGATCTGAAAGGAAATCGTTCGAAGGAATTGTCTAAATTATGTTTAGTTCAATCGTCGAAGTAATTTTGTGATCAAAAAATGATTGAAACCATGTATTTTTATGAATTTGGCAGCTGAACTTGATTTTGTTGATGCACGCAATGTACATATATAATATCCTTCGTCTTCGGCAGTGACGTTTTTGATTTGTAGTGGCAAGTTCCAACTGGTATTACTTTTGCTCACTTGAAAATTCTGAAAAATAAAATATTGTAAGACATTCATATCATCAACGAGCGAATCCGGTTCAATATTGATGCGAAAGATACTTTATTTGGCGTGGTCCATTCAAGGGAATAATCCCAATTGTTTTTCACATATGCCTTACAGTTCAAGTGCAAATCTCCACCGCGAACCACATAATTTGGTTCTGCCTGTTTTATTCTAGGTTGACGGAGAGCTATCGGTTTCACTGAAGAAGTATTAGGTTCATTATTACATCTGGATGATGATGCAGAGTTTAATTTTCGTAATCGTTGGAACTTATTTATCAAACCTGTAACTAGCATTTGAAACACAACACCTTCGGTATTTTTCTCGGAATGCATTCGACAAAAAACGTGCCCATTTTTTTTGGTAGTGAAATTTTTTAAAATGATGGCTTTTCTTTGTCGATCCTTATGGCTCGATCTTTCGGACTACAATTGTATAAATTCAATATAGGATTAGAATTCCATCGAACTATATTCCTGAACTTACTTCATCATCATTCGAAACTCGCACCTTATTTCCATGTGATACTAGTTTACATGGGATCAATCCTGCATCATTGGAGTCATCTTGGATCCCTTCGATCTGATAAGAGTCAGCGAATACGCTGGAATCCGCTGGGATTATTAAATAAAATTGTTAGGCTGTGTTTTTTTTTGTCTATGGCTAAAATAGTTTCATGTACATTCTACGAAAACTTGAATCCTTGTGCCATCGTACTCATCATCAATTTCGCTTGTATCATCAGTACTCCAACTGCAGTGATATATGTCACTAAGGTGGTTTCGGGAATGGTTTACTCTTGGGTCTCTCGTCTTCTATCAGAAAATTTATGATAAAAAGTTAGTTTTTTGTCAAAAAGTTATTGTTTGCTTTATATTTAATGTATGTATTAGTTACTTGTCGATTAGTATTTGAACGTCCTATGGATGCGGGATAATCATCCTCATCGATGAATACGTGGCATGATGTTTGCAGTGAGTGTCCTCCATCCAATACAACAGTCGGCATGACTGCTGTCGCGAATGTTTTCTCTGTCAACATTACTGAGATAAAAGAGTAATTTTATTATCGATATTCCGAAATTGTATTCGTGATTGCTGAATTTTTTAACGATATCATATCCTAATCATTCAACTATGCTGTAATTAATTTTCTGATGCTGTCAATAATTCAGAGCAGGTAATAATACTACATGTTTATAGATTCTTTCCATTTCGGGAAAACATCGGCTTCATCGGGGAGTCTTTTTTTTTCTCGAGGCAGAAATCCGGCTTTACAAACTCATAATTTTGCTATCATTCTAACGACTTACACTGTAATAACTTTTAATGCTTATTTTTGTAATGACTTTCAATATATGGGAGCGGAATTTGCAGTTTTTCATATTCGTGAAAATGTTGAAATGTTGGTTCATTATGAACCTCATTGATGCATATGTTTATGATCTGAGAGAAGTGTAATTGTAATCCGAAACAGTTGAATGCAAGTACGCCTCTCTTTCTCGCTATCATTCTTAACACCTGGACATTTTTTTTTTCTTTTTAATACTTTTCGAGATAATCGACATAGATGAAAATTCCAAGATCTAGCTTGACACATATGATCTTATCATCTGATTAATATATGAAGACGAGTTATTATATGATTATACATTTCTTATCGCTTTCAATTTTAATAGCTCATCAGTATTCGAATATGACGTTATTATTTTTTGTTTAATTCATGGCACAAGGTCAGGGATCGCTTCTAGCACTCAAAAATAGTCGTTCAATGACATGTACATTATAAGCACGCGACACCCATACATACAAGCATGTATCGTTCAATAACACAAGACGACAAACGTTCAGTTGTTTTGTCATCGTGTGCTCGGATAGGAGAGTTGGTGTAGATGGTGAAAACACTGTTGCGATTAGTAACGACAAAAACATACTTCCGAATCAAAATACATAAATAAATTTATTTCTGGAGAGAATTCCCTCATTCCTATTGCTACTCAGACCAATATTCCAACTTAAAGACTGGTCACAAATATTTCTCCACTCACATTGATACATGATGATGATAAAAATTAGTTGAAGACACTTTGTCAATAATAAATCCATGGTCGTCACTTAATGCTGGTATAAATAAAAATGATCGTTTCCTTCACCGCGATTCTTTGTTGTGTTATTCTCTATCCACAGCAGTACGGATATTGTATAAACGCTTGGGGTGCGAGGGGGTTCACGGATTTATATATGTTTGTGTGTTCATTTGCTATCATTTTATTTACAAATTGTCACAACTGAGTACTTTGTACCCTCTTGTAGATGTTTTCTCCATGTCTTGGAATTTGTTTTGACATGGTTTTATTTGTCAGGTTATTTCATTGACTTCTTCATTATGTCGACGTTATCACAGTTTGATGGAAATATTCGAAACTTCGTTGATGAACTCGCGTCGTGATTGTCGAAATAGTAGTGAGCACGTACACGGTGTTTTTCTGACTGGCCGGGTGGGATTTGGATTACACGATTCAATGATATCCAGTCAATTGGCCTAAAACTTACAACGACCCCACCTGTTCTTCGCTATGTACTGATGTGTACAATATTCGGCGCGTTGGTAGATGGTTATAACGACCTATTGTCATTGAAATATAATTGTTTGGGAATTCAATAAATTGAATGCCCAGATTGAAATAAAATGCTGGTTGCTTTTATTTAGTTGAAAAAATAACCGTTATTTGGTGTAAGAATCC